>JAVQJG010263641.1:0-14016 GCA_036024015.1 Craterocephalus amniculus
AGAACAGAATAGAAGAGAATAGAATAATATAGGACAGAACAGAATAGAAAAGAACAGATTAGAATAGAATGGAATGGAATAGAACACAATAGAATAGAATAGAACATCATAGAATAGAATAGAACAAAATACAATAGAACAGGACAGAAAATAATAGAATATAGAACAAAATAGAATAGAATAGAACAGAAGAGAATAGAATAGAATAGAATAATATAGGACAGAACAGAACAGAATGGAACAGAATAGAATGGAACAGATTAGAATAGAATGGAATAGAATAGAACACAATAGAATAGAATAGAGGTATTATGGTCACTGTTGAAGAATGACAAAAAACTGTTTAGCAGCTCCAATCATGACATTGTTTGAACACAATTAATAAATAAAATATGTTCACACGTAAAATCTGTGATGTAATAATATCTTTAAAAAAATATATATTAGAAAATGTATAAAATAAAGTAAAATACAAGTGACGTAAAAGTGCAATGTTCTTCAGCACTGCTTCAACTATGAATTGTACTACATGAATGTGGCAGGTGAAGAAAGGTCTGGGTGGGGTTTGAACCCATCCTCCTGGGTGAGAGTCATGTGCACTGACAAGTCAGCCAAAGGGACATCCCTGTGACCAAGTAGCCAGGGTGCATGATCAATCAAGGGGCATAGTGACATGTCACACAAGCAACTTTAATTTGGTCTGGTGTGCATCATATAACAAATCCACTTCAACTAGACTATGAATAAACTATAATGAATTGTATTGATTTCCACTGAGCTTGAAAAGGTGTCTTGAGATGACTTAATTTGCATTATTTAACTACATAAACCGAAGAGAAGCAAACTGAATTTTAATATAATGAATTGAATTGAACTGAATGAAACTGAATTCAATTAGCCTTCTATGTTTGCAGCGTAGTTTACAGGTTTAGTTTAACTAGGTTTCATCTCAGTTTGGTTCAGTTTTCTTATATATTAGATACTATAGATAAGATAATATAATCACATTTTATCATCCCACTAATGATACAAAATGGGAACATGAATTTCTGCATAATTGTCAACAAATAAAGGAATAATAAATAATCAGACATTATTAAACTATCCGTTTGAAGATGGCTGGTCTTTTAAGAGTTATCAAAGGCCACAACAAGCATGAAGTGAGAATTTTCCCCAACTAGTTTAGAATTAAATGCATAAAAAAAGACTGGTGATATTCTCTTACTGTATATATCATCCCTGCTGAAATCTGAGCTGGAAATTCAATCAAAATATTATTTAGATCATTATTTGGTTTTGCTGATCTGAAGAGAAGTTCTGTGCATTGACCCATGATAATTTCATCCCCTCATCACAACTAACAGATCCATGTCCCCATATTATCAGCAAAGCCCACGCGCGGTGATTGAATTATTGATTATCTCCAGCTGAGTCCTGTTGTCAGCGTGTCACTTCCTACGATGGACGGCCACTTACTGTGAATGTTTGTCTCGCACACTTGTGCCCTTCTTCTATCATCAGTGTCATCATCTGTCACGATGCTCAGGCTTGTCCCTGCTATCCTTCTGTTTCCCGGATCATCCTTTCCTGTCTTGTTGTTTAACGTCACGTCTTTTAGTCTCTAGTGCTTGTTCTGTTATCGTTTGTCTAGTTAGTCCTGTTTTTTTGTCTTAAGGGACTTTTTTATTATTTGATACTAAAGATGTGTGACAACAATACCCAGATGTCCCTGTCTGGATAAGTCTGTGTTTGTTGTATCGTGTGATGTCTTCGTTGCCTGGTATGTTTCTTGTTCTGACCCATCAGGCCCATCTTGTCCTGCAGTCCTTGCTTTCGGTTGCCTTGCAGTTCCTCCTTTTTGTTTTTTTCCAATATTTACCACAATCTATTGTTTCTGTCCTGCTGTGGTTTTTTCCTTAGTTTGTTGTCTTGTCCTGTTTTGTTCTCTAAAATTCTTAGGACTTTCCTTGACAGTACATTTTCCTATTTGTCCTTCCTTTTGTCCTGAGGACTCTTTGTTTTCTCCAAGTTTTCATGTCTTCTCTGTCTTTTTTAAATTGTCCATCTTGCATCTTACATCCCTGTCAGCATTCAGTTCTATTCAACATACCGGCATCTTTAATGTCCTATCTCCAAATGTCCTCCGTCACTCCCCGCCTCATCCTGTCCTGATTTTCTGTCTCTTTATCTCACAAAAAAAAGAAAAGAAATGTAGGGCAAAGCATGACCACGAAGACAACATCTACTGTAGACCACCAGAATATCTCTGTGTTGTTTGTCCCTTCTTGTCTGGCTCTGTCCTCCCTCTCATTGTGTCTGCATCAGTAATATGTCTCTGTTTCTGAGTCTGAGTCTGCTTTCCACTGTTATAATCAAAAAATGATGTAAGCTCTCATCTGTTTGTTTTTTAAATGTTTCACAATCTAAAACAACAGAGAAGCTATTTTTATTAAAGTCTGAATAAACATCTGCAGCTGATGGACGGAGACATTTTTATAGTTCATAAACTTCAGGTCAGTTTAAATTGCTGTGGTGATGGATGGCAGTCTGTCCTCATTATTTTTTCAGCAGTTCGTCTTTCTATGTTTGGTTTTGTGGTGAAATTAGACGTAGTCGTTTTAATCTAAAGGTCTAAACTCAACAAATGAAATTGGCTGTTTTTGGGTTTTCAGGGTAGAAATGTTAAAGGAAATCTAGAGGAGTCAAATGCCTGAGAAGGCAAGATTAGGGGAAACATTTCTGATAAAATCTAAACTATTAATCATCAACTGGATTGTTCTTGGAAGGAACCAGTTTAAATGAAATAAATCTTTACAGTTAAGTGGAGCAGAAATATTTTGTTGTTGCAATCTTTCCTGATATAGGAGGATCTATTGCATCTATTACAAATACAGTTCATTAGAAATGTTTCCATTAATGTGAAAATAATCAAAAGAAAAAGCTATTTCTTTGTTTTTCTTTAGTACCTTAGAGCAAAGAGTTTACATACAGGTGGTGAAGGTATTTACAACCATTTTCTGGGTCAAAATATACAATATACAAACCAAGAGAAAAACCTATATAAAACCAATCATAAACAAACTCAGACAAAGCTTTAAACCAGTCCAAAACCAAGCACAAAACAAATCTAAAAATCAACAAAGACCCAACTTACAACAGGTGCACAACCAAGTTTGAAATCAAACTAGAATACACAAAAAACCTGAGTAAACCAATCTGAAACCAGTCTAAAGTTACTAAAGTACTAAGTCAATGCTTCTTAAAGAGTCTGTAGCCAAGTCAGTAGTCAGTTTTTAAACGACATCACAAAAACATAACCCAGCAAAGGACAGAGACCACGATCAATCACATATCAGAACTGGTGCTCAACCAAGTCAGAAACAAAGATAGAAGAAAAAGAGTCAGAAACAGCAGTCCCAATCTATTTAGTACTAAGTTAAAAATTGTTCCATAACCACTCTTCAACACAACAAATCACAAACCAGTTTACTACACACATTAAAGAAAGTAGAAAAAAAAATTCTATTAAACCAAATTCTGGTATTTATCCCCTACAATCATTCAGACTAGACAACACTAATTATGAAAAAGGACGGAAAAGTTTCTTCCAAAGATATCTGAGCATGTTTTTTAATCATGTTTTTGCCTAAAAAGATAAATGATCCAAGTTATAAAGACAAACACATTGTTTTCTGCCTTTGAATTGTCAACCACCAAATTAAGCAAAAATGTCTCTTTGTTTTTACTCTCAAACATTTTCCTGAAGCCGTTCTGAGTTTTGACAAATGACGGACGGCTTCCTGATTGTGAATACAACAACCAGGCTCTACCATTTCATTTCAGGCCTTGTGTGAGTCATAAACCTGGACCTGGACCTGGCTGACAGCGCACAATGAGATTGATATCCCTTCTAAATACACCCCAGTGTTCCTATATCCCATCCTCCGAAGCAACACACATCCAAGTATTACTAAGTGATCAGGAGCAGCAAAAATGTTGAGCTGTCCCTTTAAATTTCTTGTGGTGTGGTTTTCCTGTCCGGTTTGTTGGTTTGAGTCTCTGACATCCTGTTCCCAGTGTCGCAGCCAGCTGGTACGAATTTACACTGCAGGACTATGCTAACACGCTAAGTCCCTGCTGACATACATCACCGCCGCGAGAATGTGAGTGTGTGTCAAGACTCCGATTCCCATGATGACCTCACAGGGCTGCCAGGCTCCTGATAGGTCGTCAGGGCTCATTAGTTAATCGACAGAGTGATTGATGGGTGGTGGAGAGAAGCTGGTTTCTGTCAAGAAACACACTGAGCCAACTTCATGTTTTTGGGCTGTGGCTCTATTGCACCAGCAGTGACCGTGTACAATTAATACTCCCTTATATAATATGATTCCCTATATCTACAACATGGCTTCCACCCTCTTAGGCAAGATTTTTCACCATATTTTCTAGCTTATTTGCAGCATTATTAAGTTTGAATATTAGGCAAAAGTATCTGCTGCAGAAGACACTCATTTCATACAGTGGTCTCAAGCTTTTGCTTAAAATATTTCTTTTTCAGTGACTGTCGCTAGATTTGCTTGTATAGTCAAATTCTCCAGGCTGCACTTACATATAATCCACTGAAACCATTTAAAGTAGAAGTTTTTGCTCCACAATACACAAGTGAACCACCACTATCATTTGTGTTTGGTTGTACGGATATGGTGACCCTTTGTAGTTTCCGGAAACCAGAGATGTTGGCTAATGCTGGATTGGGGAATAAAACTGATCCGTGAAAATGTTTGCCAGATTTTAAAAACCATTGTTTGATCAACAAGGAAATACGATGGTAGGGTGTTAGCTTTGCAGGTAGACATTAAGGGCAACAGGATTAATAAGCATTTAGTAGTCATCGCACCTCCTCACGTGCCTATTCAGCAAACCAAAAGGCATCAAGCTCTCTTGCAGTAGGATGCCTTTTCGGGAGAAAGGTCTCTCGTTCTAAAGTTATTACAATTTTCTTTAAGTTTTAAGGGGTCAAAGCCAACCTAGAGGCATCCAATGTTAAGAATTAAATCATTTGAAGTGGTTATGCCAGGTCTAACTTAAGTAGTTTTCGGGACTATTCTCCAGGTTTCTTGGAGAACATTTCAAAGTGCTTATTTCTGTGTTTTCTGCCGTTCGATCTGTTCCCTGTTAGAATGATCTCACATTGCTTAGATCATGCTGAAGTCTTGGCTTTATGGAACATTCATGACTCCATAAAACCTACTGCCATTGGTTTTCAGTCCAGTTCTTGTGACATTTACATACCTCACCCTTTAATATTTCCCTTCCTTAATAATGGCTTCTTGGCATCCCCTCCAAATGGCCAGGAGAACTTTCGTTCAAGAATACTTTAAAGATGACATGAAAGTGTAGCTTTTGAGGGCAAAATGTTAAACAATTAAGGGTGGCTTAGTCCCTGATCCAATGAGAAAAGACAAAAATTTGTGCTGACCTGGGAAGGTCCTGTTCCACATCCTCTGGGTCACCAAATCTCCTCTGGGTCTTTCCACCATTCCTGCTCCCGGTTTCTGCTGGCTCAGAGTTTCATTGAGAGCCTGAGAGTACATCATCACCCCGTCATAGAATCCTCCTGCAATCATGTTGTACTGAGACACAGAGACTCTTTAGTCCATCATGATCAGTATCAAAGGACTTTGGTTCATCCATTGCTTATCATCAATATCTATACCAGAGAATCTTTTATAGTGAAGTTGAACATTGTCTTCGCATCACTCTTCAGAGTTTCCACAAACTGGAGATACTCTGGATTGCGCGGCTCTAGGTAGCTTAGCACCTTCACACTCTGACAACAAACAGAAAGACAAGAAAGATCATTTGCTGATCAATAACAAACTTATCAATCAGTGAAACCATTAATTCACTGCTTTCAGTTTGCTTGTGTAACAACACATGATGAAAAACAGATGTCGGGACATGACGCCCCCGATCAAGGTTTTCATCGTGGACCTGGCCCCTCTTGAAACAGTTTTGTCTTTAAATCTGCACAGCAGACTGGAAAATGAACCAATAAAACCATAAACCCTGCTTACTCTGAAGGCGCGGCGTGCCACGTCGTCCTCCTTGTCCCCTCTGAACCAGGGCTTTACTGGTCCTCTACGCTCTAAACCCTCAGCAAAAAGATCAATGAAGAAGAAGACATAGTCATCCAGCTTCTCCCCCTCATTCCAGAGATGGACCATCAGATTCCTGAAAATGTCCCAGGGACAGCACACGTACACCACTGGAGAAAAAAGAGAAAAACAAGTTAATTTATTAAATAAAAGGAGCATAAGAGAGAGGAAGAAATTAATTATTTGATTTATAAATAAAAACTGTAAAAAGAATTTGGTGCTTTTTGCTTTGATGTTGCTGAATTCCATCTCTGTAGTTTCCACCTTTCTCCTCCTGCTTCTCCAGCTCACATTGCAGTCTGATTACTGACTTTCACTGGTTTCAGATACGTTTATGGTGTCCGTGCAGGTAAAACATGAGCACAGACATGTAACTGGTTTCTTTTACCCTCCGATAGAAAGTTAGGATCCTGAGAGTGAAAAAGAAGCAAAATGCCTCATTTTGCATTTTGAATGTTTTTTTAATCTCTGCCTTTAATAGGTATAGATGTTTCGAGCCTTTTAAAGTAATTTAGGGTATCTTCCTAGTTTATTTGACGACCCTTCAGTTATTCTTTGACTCTCTGATGTTTTGTTAATTCACTTTCTGTCTCTGACACCGTATTTTGGTTCTTCCTGTTTGCCTTGTATTTCAAAGTCGTTTTGACATTTTGTGTTTCCTGTTACAGCCTGGCCTAAAACTACAGCAAAAATGGGAAGGCAAGCATGAGAGGAATCCTAAGAAAAATACATCTGATTTTCAAAAATAACAAAGTGTGAAAGTCAGTGTCAGAAAAGCAAGACATGAAATGATGCATGGAAAGTCAAACTTGCAGAACCCATCAGAAGCTAGGTGATCTGCCCAGGGGGACACAGGCTGAAAAAGATCTTACTGGCCGGAGCACACCGGCCCAGTTGATGCTCAGGCGTATAATCACCTTGACAGCATCTGCAAAGCAAAGTGAAACAGGACATCTAATAATGGGGTCACACTGCTCATAGATGTTTCATTTCCTTTTAATGCATCTTCTCAGATTAATTCTATTGACTTACATTATAGACATTTTGTTTTTTTCCATCAATTCTTTCCTGTTTTTGTCTCATTTTGTGTCTGGAGCCATTTTATAGTTTTTCTTAAGTCCCATGAGTCCCGTTTCTTTTGTGTCTCTGACATTGTTTTAAGTTTGTTTGGCACAGATTGACTATTTATTTGCTTCTCATCCAAATCCTTTCAGCGCTTACCCTATTGTATTTATTAACTGGAGCTAATTAAGGAGGAGAGTATTTAAATGGTTCAATTAAGTGAGTAAATATTCTTAACAATACTACACTAAAGTTTGTGAGAGACAAAAAACACATCTTACATTTTGTGTGTGATGCAGCTGTGACTGTTGCAGTGAAGGGCATGCACAGGTGTTGCACAATACCAGCTGGAGTGGAGAATTTGAATGAGGAGATTTTCCATTCATGAAGATTTATTTATAATGGCAGAAGGCGGAGTTATCTGAACATATCGAGCGCCAAGCCATGCTGTTATTAATTTGTTGGAGGAACACAAAATGAGTTGGAATTTGGAGGAAGTCATGGATTGCCTGCTGTACTGTAACTTTTTGCTTAACCTTAGAACAAGTGAGACAAACCAGGTTTATCATTTTTATTTTCTGAACAGCTATTTACAGTTATTCTGGTAGTGGTGGTCTCTTTTTTTGCCCTTTGATATCTTGGCACATTGAATGCTGCATGAAGACAGTAGCTAGAAAACACTGTATTCGTCTCTTGAATGCACCAGTTGTGTTACTGTCCCTGTTTCTGCTGCAGTTGTCGACTTTACTATATTGTCCTGCATTGCAGTATTTTATTGTCTGTTATTGCTCTGTCCTAAGTCCTGCACTTTCTCTTTTTATGCCCACCTTGTTATCCAGTCCTGGGCCACACCATAGAGGTTGCAGGGGATTTGGTTGAAATAACAATAAAACCTACTTTACTTCAAAACGTTTTCCTTATAATTGTCACTTGGCTTTTATGTTTCTCTCTTACAGTCAGACACATGAAAAAAAAAACGTATAAACATCCATGAATATGAATTCAGTATTTTTTACACGTGTGCATTTAAGTATTTTCGTTGTCTTTAGACTTTTTGAAACTCTTGTAGATGTAATGCTGTTATTGGCCAAGTGTGAGTGAGAGTTTCTGTGAAAGTTTTGTCTCTTTAAACACTCTTCTCTTTTAATTTATAGTTTTTGTTTGTGCAGAAAGTAACTCTGTCGATACTGACTCCATAAACGTTTATGTCTGTTTATTTACTTTTTTATGCTTTAGTCTGTGCGTGGGCTGGACTCAGACTTCAATCAAACATGTGAACGGTCTTTCAGCCTCAGGGTTCAGTGTGTGACTACATCAAACAGTAGACAAGGTCTGGTTCAGTCTAACAGAGCTCATGACCTCAGCACTCAGCTCGTCGGTCTCTATGGCGATAATCGCAGATGCTTTTGTAACGAGCTCAGTGGTCAGACAGGAGATGCTCGTTAAGGATCGTCATGAGCTACAGATCAATGAAGGTGTGAACGGACGTTAAAATAGCCTTAAATATTACTGATTTAAACGATTTGTGATGACAAAAGCTGTTCAACTTCCTCTTGTTTTGTCTTTAAAAGTCGTGTTTCATGTTGCGGTTTCATATAATTTCTATTTTTTTCCCCTCCAGAGAATCTGAAATGAGTAAAAACATTTTTCCCCACTATCCCAAAATATTTAGACCCACCCACCATTTTTCTCTCCGTTCTGCTGCGGATTGAAAATAATAACCTCCCAGCGAAGTGTCACTCAAAGGTCCTGCAGGAAAAGAAAAATGCCCTCCCCTTCACCCTGCTCTTACTCCATGCAGTCCCTGAGGTAGACTTAATAAAGTGGACAGTGAGAGTTTCACATGTGAAAACCAGAAATTCACATGTTGGTTTTTCTGCCCTATATTTAAAAAAAAAGGGAAAGCAAAGACATAGTTAGATGAGGAACACAAACTCACACACTAAGACTTGTTTCCATAACTTCTGAGGACATCAGATTGAAATTTATTTTCATCTTAACCATAACATCCATTTGCCTAATCCTTTTTATTACCTAACCTAAATCTAACCCCAACTCACCCATTTTAAATTTAATATTTATGACACGTATAACCGAAGCCACTTCCCCATAACATGATTGTGCAAACAGATTTGCATCCCCACAGCATGAATTATACCTGTTGCACACACAGAGGTAATTACTTTGAGGACATCCAACATTGCCGCGGGCAACAGCTGGTGTCAGTTAGAGGACAACAGGACCGGTTAGTGTGTTTGTGATGATGTCATGTCACACATTGTTGCTGCTGCAAGCCAGCTCTGTCTGATGTTAAACATTTCCATAACAGCATAAAAGCTTAAAAGAGGTTAAACGAAGCAGTGCGTCTTCATGAACAAAGTCTGCAACTGTAAAAGACAAAGAAAGGGAAGCAAAGCTGTCGGGTAAATGTTCAGTAAAAAGTGAAATATTCCTTCAGCTGTGAAGCATTAAGTTATAACAATATGCATATGTACAGTACTGAACCTTACTGCATTCCTTGCAAATCATATGCACAGGTTCATGTATCGTGGCAGTACACTACTGGTTACATTAAACATAACAGTGGATTGCATGAGATTACCAAACTTCATGTTACTTCGTCTTCAGTAAGGTACTGATTATTTACAGGTGCTTATGAAAAACAAGCACATTTGTCTTCTATACTAGTAGGCAGCGCTATCAATGGCATGACATCATACTTAAATAAATCTGATTTTAACTAAAACCATTGCACAGAGGTCCAACCACAATGTCCTCACAATACAGGAATGCCCTCATAATGCAGGAATGTCGTCACGACTGAGGCCCTAAAACTTGAAATTGGTCACCATAAACATGGATTTCCAACAGCAAAACAAACTCGCACTAAGATGCACACATTAAGCTGAAGTCAGTCATTAACCAGTACCGAGAAAAATATAATAATAATTAACCATCATTTAACGATGAGAACATTGAGGCAGGGAGTGAAGGAAGGGAGGATGAGGAAAGGAAAGTGGGAGGAAAGAAAGGGAAGGAGGGCACAGATGTGAAAAAAATCAAAACAGCCAAGTGAAAGGAGCTGAAGCGTTTAACAGCTCATGCACATGGGATGGACCTCTGATCAGAAAGGAAAGAACGAAGAGGGGGAACAGCAAAATATGGTTATAAGAATTAGAAAAATTAAAGATCACACCTTTGATCTCTCATATTTCCTGGAAAAGAAGAAAATAATATAAAGATGAGAGTAAAGCAAATGCAGAAAATGAAGCTAGGTGTTGAAAGTAGTTGAAATGTTTGACCTTAGAAGATCAGAGGGAAACAAAAGGAAACAAATAAAAGTAGGGCAGAAAAGAAATGAGCAAATCAAGTGTTGCAGCAATGGTGTCATCCTAGACCAGGGATCCCAAACTCCGGTCCTCAAGGCCCACTCTCCTGCAAACTTCTGATGTTTCTCTGCTGCAACACACCTCTCTTAGATTAAAGGGATACTGTGTAACCTTCGGCCACTACGGATCCCAACCTCTTAATTTCCCCCAAAATCAAATTTTTACCCAAATATCGGCCTAATGTGAGCAATTATGGATGATTTCTGGGGTCAATTAAGTGTTTGACACCTGTTGGTGTTATAAGAGGGCTGCCCCTACAGAAACCAGACATGCAACTTTGCATGAGCGGATCTGTCTCTCATGGGTCATGTGACCTTCAGCACTTTGCTCTACAGCTATAAAACACAGCCGGCTGTGCTTAATGATAGTTTGTCTTTGAAAATGTATCAAATTTGAACATAGTGTAAAGGTGAAAATGGAGCCCAGAAAGAGATAGACTGTTTAATTTTGCAATAATGTAATGTGGCCTGTGGGAGGTTACAGATTTAGCCCCCTAGTGGCCAAAAGTTACATGGTATCCCTTTAATGGCTCAATGCCAGACTTGCACAGAGCTAAACAGAGACCCATTTAGTTTGAATCAGGCGTGTAGCAGTGGAGAAACTTTTAATACCTGCAGGATGGTGGGCCTTATGCACCGGGGATGGAGATCACTGTCCTAAACAACAGTTCACTCAATAATAGTTTGGGACGGAAGAACTAATGAAATTTCAATCCATATTCAAACAGACAAATTGCATAAAAAAGAAAGAGAAAGGAAAGGAAGGTAGTTAGCAAATAAAAGAGGTAAAGGAGCTGACCTCTTCCACTTTCTCGAATCTTTTGGACCAACGCCTTGTAGTTGACGTCATTTTCTAGGGTGGTTTCGGTGACGGAAATATTGTGTTTTCCCAGCAGCTGGTACAGCCCCTCCACAGCGAAGTAGCACGGCCGATCGTCGTTGTCGTGCTTGATGTCAGAGAAGACGAGCGAGACTTTCCGCTGCCAGCCAAACATCTCCTGGATCTTCATTCCAAACTCACCTAGCTTCTTATGGGTGGGACCCGTGTTGGTGACCGCAGCATAGAGGTGGAAACCATAAGCACGGGCCCCAGCTGTCACCATAGGAACATGCCAGTGGGTGGTAAAGCGAGCGACCGGCGAGGATGAGTAGTCGCAGCCGGGCCCGATGAAAGCCCAGGGGTCATGAGACAGTTTTAGGTCGACGGCGACCAGTGGCGCCATAGAGTCTGAGCAGAAACCCTCACGGTTCTCCGAGTTACCGTGAACCAGACTGAGCTTCAGGCCCGGCAGCAGCCAAGGGTCAGAATTCACCCGCTGGATAGCCTGGTGGAGTGCCGGCGCCACTCGAGGCCAGGACCAAGCATAGTCGGTGTTGGTAAGAGGTAAGATTGCTGCCAGAATTACAGTGCTGTTGTCTGAGGAGACAAAGGACTCGGACGACTGGATGGGAAGCAGGAAGATGAGGAGCAACGCGCACGGCCAGGATGCCATGATGTCGAGAGGTCCAACAGCCTGCCAGATGTTCTGTAGGGAAGACAACGGTGACCTTGTCATACAAATTACAATACTTCCGCTACGAAATGGTCTTTCTTGCTTTAACACACCCTGTCATATAAATAAAACTGACAGTTGTCTGGATAAAAAAGTGTGTTGTGTGTGTAAAACAATATGCCCTGGAGATAAAACGTATTTCAGACAAGCAGCAGACAAACACAGCATAAATTAAACAGCCTCATCTGGGCATAAATCTTTCCTTTCTGTGAATAAAAAAAGGCTGCTGTCAGATAAACTCAAGGGATAATACAACTCAACTTTAAAACCCTTTACTGTGATTAAACCATCCGTCCTGTGGTTAAAACACCTTGTCCTCTGAATAAAACATGTAAACAAAGCGAGTCCTCTGGGTAAAACCGTCCGCTCATAAAAAGTCCATTATAACCTCTTAATAAAGTTTGTGCGTTGAATGAAAATAACCTGTTACCGGGGTAAAACTGCTTGTTTTCTAGATAAAAAACAAAAATAAAGAACCTAAGATTTTCCTGCTGCAAAACAATAAAACCGTAGCCCCTACTTTTTTTTTTTAACAATGAAGTCAGCAACTGAGAAATAATGGACCCCCTTGAGGAAGTGAAGGAGATTATGGGAACTCGATAGTGTTTCCATGTGGGATCCATAAACTGTTACCCATTAGCTCCATGTGGGCCACATGTGTATCTAAGGGTCCGCAGACATGGAACTTAAGTCCACAACCGAGCTGTTAGTGGATAATTGCTGGTTAAACACTGGTTTGACTATGTTTACTGTTTGAGTAATAACTAAACGTTTTTAAGTGCACTGAGATGTGCAGGATGTTGAAGATCTAATGTTCTGAGAATCTGTGAACCATTCTGAGAGTCGGTCATCGTCTTCTTAACAGAAAAATGTTGTAAAGATGCAAAAGGTGAGGTCAGATACTGAGGTCTAAAGGTAAAAAAAACAACTAAGTTTGAAAACATGGAGCATGCAGAGCTGTTGCGTAAAGTATTTAATATCTGACTTTTTGAAGCTTCTGGTAAAAACAGATATGAATCAGATAATAAAACCCAGAAATCTGATCAGGATAATACGTCGAAATCACATCACACCACATGTATCTTCTGATTCCAATGTTAACACTGCCAGTCGTTTCATAGCTGATAATCTTTACTGTATGAAATCTAACTTAAATGTTAAAGATACTCTTCAGACACATCTTTCAATATGAAATGAGAATTATTTTCACTCATTATATGCAGGTTTAACATCTTTTTCTTAGTGGAATTTTTTATTTTTGTTTTCCTTTTTGAGGCTTAAATTTCTTTTCATAAATCCTAAGTAGTTTTGTAGTGGTCAAGCTGAATAAAATCATAATGAAATCTTAAGAAAGCAGTGACAGGAGACACACCAAGCCACTGAATGTGTGTGCGTTTCAGCGTGTGTGTTCCGGTGCGCGTGTGTGTGCCATTGTTCTTGTGTAGCCTTCTGTCTTATATAAGTGTTGCTGTTGCAAAACAGCAGCAACGGCTCAAGCAGCTGCAACAGATCAAACAGGATACAAACATATGGGGCAGTTTCTGGGATTATTTGCGCTTTTCTGAACCTTAAATTCATTTCAGCAGAAGAAAAATATCAGCAGCATCAGGCTCTGAAGAGACAAATGCTGATAAATCAAACTGTACTATTCAGAAAAATCCTTCATTGTGAACTGAGACGAATCAGCTCAGAAACATTCACAGATGTTCCATCTGCTGCTCCACAGACGTTCGTCTAAATTCTGTTACAGCACATTTTTACTAAAATTTTGACTATATTTTACACACACACACACACACACACACACACACACACACACACACACACACACACACACACACACACACACACACAC
>JAVQJG010263701.1:0-16959 GCA_036024015.1 Craterocephalus amniculus
TCTGGGTATGTTTACCGTGCAGTGCGCACCCCAAAGCTGTAGGGGGAGCTCCAGAGCGAGAAAATAGGCGACGGATCAAGAAAAATGTTGTAAACAGAGGCAATTTACAGTTGTCTTGAACAGGCTACGGCTAGTTAGCATGGCTTCAAAGGCATGCAGTAAAAGTAATTATCAAAGCAGTATAAAAGCAAAAACCGAATCGCAGAGTAAACATCCATATTTGTCCAAACGGATTTACGACCGGCCTCATAGCGCTAGTCTCGTGTATCGCGAGACTTCCAAACCAAAACAAGCGCGAGCGTCAATGGGCTAAACTGCAAGAGCCGTTTCTGGTAGGGGGAGACCCGATAGAGGAGGAAATGTCCGCTTTTTCATCAGAACAGGTCAGTCAAGCAAAATAATTACTTCCAAGCTGCTTTATGACTATGATAATATTGCATAGAGACTTGCATAGAGCCTCTTTAAAGAAGAGGCAGAATTCTTAATAGTATTTCAAATAACTTGATATCAATTAGACAAATCACAATTTAATGGAATAAGACATTGTTTTTTAAATTGAGTTTATTAAAAATACATATATAACATGAATGGTACTGGACCAATGAAAGTACTTTGCTGATGAACAGTGGGCTAAAATACCTGCCAACAGGTGTGGAAGTCTGATGGAGATATACAGAAAACACCTGAATGCAGCGATTGCCCCAATGGATCATTAGTTTATGAGTGATGTAACATATTTTAATTTATCATGTTTTTTTTACTTGTTTTTAAAAAAAATATTTCTTCTGAACCATAATTAAAAACAATGTCATGATTTTTACAACATCACTGTAAAAATTGTATTAGCATCACTTTTGGCCTCAAAGTTTTTTAGATATTACTCGAAGTAGCTGTTTGTTCCACTGAATGAGACATTTTTATTTCATACATTTAGACTTCATCCTGCCAGCTACCCAATAAAAAGTCTCTGATGTTAGATCAGACTAATGCATGAACAGAAGAGATACGTTCTTGGAACATTTGAAGTATGCACAAGTATGCATGCGGATAAGCGGAAGAGGACGGTACGGTACGGTACAAGTTGCATGACTGAAACTGACGAAGTCTCTGTGATGCAACAAGAGCGAAAACTGACTGTAAAGAAGGAGCTTTTGTATAAAAAATGCCAACTAATAAATCTAACTGGAGAGGAAAATGTGCAAACATGCACTGGTATGAACAGAAACAGAAATCATTGCAAAAAAGAAATGAAGGAAAAATAAGAGACATAATGCTGTGACCATGCATGACCAAATCATATCTTTCATCTTGTCTAATCACCACAAAACAAAACAGCAAGTCCTGTAGAGAAAGCACACATGACAGGGATGTTAACTTTAATTCCCTACACCTGCAAAAAGAAAAGCGTGGACAATTTGATTTAAATTTTTTAAAATTTTCAAGGTTGTGGAAATGAAGTGCACCAAAACAGAAATGGGCTAAAAGACAACACTGAATATACATAGACATTTTTGTTGTTGTTGTTGTTGTCTGTTCTTTTTTTTTATTTAAGAAGTCTAATGATTAAATATATTTTTAAAAAACAGTGAATTTTTGCTTATGGACATATATTTAGCATTTTCTTTGACATCTAGTAAGAATATGAAATTAAAACAAGTGTCCTATTCTAAAACTCTGTGCTTTTGACTCATTTTGATGGCACACTTGTATTCATGGGGCTGTCATTGCCTTCAGCATCCTAGAGCTAACAAACTATATTTCACAACTTTGTGCTCCAGCCCAGAGCAACAGATCACATTTTGCTTTTTGGGACTAATCCAGCAGCTGAATATCAACAGACTGGCTGTTATTATAAAATTTGATTTAAAAAAACTATAAAACATTTTTGTAAACAACAAACAAGCAAACAAAATCTGATTATCAAAAGGCTGCCTTTTACATAAAAGGTTCCTCTTGGCAAAACAAATTTTCTAGGCACAACGCAGCAGCCAGACCATTATTATGTTTGCTACAATGCTGGAAAAAGATTTTAAAAAAAGATGAGACAGAGTCAACACAGGACTTTTACTGGCTGTGGAGAGCTCAGATGCCAAATTAGCCATTGTTAGGTGCCTTAGTGTGAAAATCTGCCAAAACTCTGTGCTGCTTTAAGAGGAAAAAAGCTGTGGTTTCTTTAGGATCTGCAACATGGTTATTTCTGTGCAAACTGAGCAGAATTTACACGTCAGCCAGAAAGATTTGTTGTGTGACAAATCAGTTAACGACAAGACATGATGTTCTCCTAATCCTCCAAAGTATCTTTAATGCATACACCAAAGAAATTAGTTGTTTTCTTTTTTCTTCTTTTATGCCTAATCCTTACCTGGTGGTTTAGGTGACTAAATCTCACCTTATATTTAAATGAATTTTAGTGAAAACTTTCCCACCCCAACCTCCTGCTCCCATGTCACATAAGCACTCCTGTACTGTGACTGATGAAAAGGTGTGAGACTATACTCCAGTATGTACCAATGTTTTGCATTGATAGAGTCGTGTCCAAGAACAAAAATCAATCAATTATTCCACGCCATAGTTTCTCAAGTTGCTGTCTAACTGAGCTGAAATATAACCCCGTAAAACTGCTCTAATTATAACTGTATAGTTCTGAACGTCTTGTCAATAAAATAACAATTTTATTGGCTTGTTTCCTCCAATGTTACCCTGCATATGAATCATTTATTGGAATCCACAGCATTTGTACAGTAATGTATATTCTAAATTGATAGTTGTCAGTATTATCTTATAGTAGGTCAGATTAATCCTTTTTTAAAATTTAAAAAATTAATTTACTGGATCAAGTTAAGGAAAATAAAGTGGTAACACTTCAAATGCTTAAGAAAATTTAGACTTCTTTATTAGCTGGATTCGTTTCTGCACAGCTTTTGCTGTATTTTCTAATATTATTATGTATCAAATGCAAAATAAACCATTGGACACCTGCAGTTGAAGAACAAAAGAGCAAGACACCTTGTCAGGCTCATTCGAAAATAATTTGTTCACTGACAAATTTTCACTGCAATGGGTGAGGCCCTTCAACTATGAGATCATCCATCCAATAAAGAAGTTACTGAGTTGCTGATTAATACAGTCAGAAGAAAAGAGGGGGAGGGGGGAGAATGATAGTTTAGAGACTGGTTTACACACAGAGGTGTTTGATAAAAGGCTGAGTGAGCACAGCCTCGTTTAGAGTTATTAATATAACAGACGCTGTATCGATCTGTGACACATGCGGGACTCAGCTCCAGCAGAAAGGCTCTCTCTGATATAGATTTACATATGGCCCCTGTTCTCCTGTATGGATTTAGTGGCAAAGATGTGTGTGTCTCTAATTCTTTGACTGATTAGGGACGTCCAGCCTGCTAAAGGTGGGAGAAAAGATAAAAATGACAGAGAAAATATGCAGGAAAGATTTATTTATTTTGTAAATACAGGGAGGAAGAGGGCAGATGGTACATGCCTCCATTCCCAAATCAACTCTGCATATGTGAAGAGCTTAGTAGACCAGACAGGTGTCAGCGGCTTGGTGAATCCTCCCTCCCAGAGAAACTATCAATAAGAAGAGCTGTCGGCATTCAGTTAAAGTTTCTAATCATTTCCTGTGACTCTCCCCCGACAAACAGCCCGTCGTTACCATTCATCATCTTCCCCGAGACATCTCAGGGAGAAGTTCTTCATTTACGCTGATTATGACTGTTTGCATATAAATTGTTGGTAATGATCAAAGCTGTAATTT
Organism: Craterocephalus amniculus; assembly: GCA_036024015.1. Taxonomy (NCBI): domain Eukaryota; kingdom Metazoa; phylum Chordata; class Actinopteri; order Atheriniformes; family Atherinidae; genus Craterocephalus; species Craterocephalus amniculus. The sequence goes on from JAVQJG010263701.1 coordinate 3,773, forward strand.
GGAGGGAGGGGAGTCTGTGGACAGAGGCTTTCTTCTTTTTTTTTTTTCTTTTTTTTTTCTTTATCCCGCTTTGTCTTTAGGAAGAAGTAGGAGAAGCGGATCCCACGGCTTAAGTTCCCTGCCACTTTCACACATGCACACACCAACATGAGCACAAGCACAAATGCACGGCCTATCTTCCTTCGCCCAATGAAGGCACGTGCAGGGGTCCAGGGATCACCCTGAATGCTTTGCCCTGCATTGTTGAACTGTTCCTTTCAGTGCATTAGAGGGGGGCTAGAGGCTCTGGCTTGCCAAAAGATGGGTCAGGCCCTTTCACTGCCAGCATCCTTCTTTCACCCAGGCCTCTGTCTCCCAGGGCAACTCTCTTTCTTGTCCCCTGCATGTGTGTATATCTCTGAATGTGTGAGTGTGTGTGTGTTTGTGCCAGCGCATGTGTGTCTGCGTGTAAGGAAGAGCACAAGAGAAAGAGGAACATGAAAGGGAAAAGCAGGCTTGATGACTCTCTGCCAAACCTTCTGCAATTTCCTCTCCACGACTAATCTGATTGGCTCTTGCGATGCTCTGACGGTGAAAGGAGAGCAGGATTGGACGATGCCGTTAGGAATTGTGCGGGCTGTGGGCCGGACTTGGCCGGGAATGTTTGAGATGAGGCTGGAATTTGGGCCGATTTGCTCATATAGAACTCTTTTGGGGATGGTGTCCAAAGATGTATCTGTATAGCATGTGTGTTTGGAGAACCCTTCTTCAAGTGCTTAATTTGTGTTTGCGAGTGCATTAACAGTTTCACGGGCGCATCCTGTCAGACTGAGGGGCAGAGGAAGCTTTAGATTTTGGGAGGAGGATAAAAGACAGAGAGGCCAAGGGAGAGAATGCGAAAACTCTATCTCGGTTCACACGATTTAGGATTACCAAGAAAAGCAGGGGGGCAGTCGGAAAGAAGAGGGGAGGTAGGGGATAACAGAGGAAGAAAGAGAGAAACATGAGGAATTAGAGATGCAGAGAGAAACAATGAGGTTCAAATAAATCAGACTGAGCGTGCATTACGGGGAGGGGTGCTGGGAATGTAAATCAGGGAAATCAGCAGGTACATTTGTACGTGTACGTGTACGAGTACGAGTACGTGACCTGATAAAGATTCAGAAGAGTTTGATTTATTTCCACTTTCTCCACCCAGAGACACGTTGTAGCTCAAAGTGCAGAGAGACAAAGAGGTATGTTTTTTGCTCCATGTTGTACATGGGTGTCATGGGGTTGAAATGCCAAACTGACAGCCTCACATTCATCCCACTGATATCAGCAGGTACAATTTCTACCATGTAGCTCACTGACCGTCCTACTGTAGCTGCTGCTAGCTCGCCTGCATACTAATGAGCACTGACTAATGCCTACCAGTGAGGTAGAATTGAATCAGTTTTGAAGTGTGAACTGCGTGTTTTACAAATAGACTGGTTGACTGGTAGTAGATCGAAATTCCTGAATATTTGACTTTTTATGATCCTGACCAAAATTTTCATGCAACTTTGATTACCAGCTTTAATAAAGTGAGTGCACAGATGCACAGATGAATATTCGCCTAAGTGCTTGTGTGACAGCACAATGTAACCATCCAGACACAGGACGTACATAGGTAGGCATTCACACATTACTGAACAATTTATCTGGACCATCATTGGGGGGCTACAAGACTCTTCATTCTTTTGAGAAGCTTTCCAAAAGATTTTGTAAACCTGACATCAGGGATTTTCCCCCATTCAGCCAGAAGAGCTTTAGTAGGGTTGATCAATGATGTGGAGAAACAAGGCCTGCCTCTCAACTGGCATTAGAGGGTATTCTAAAGATTTTCAATGGGCCTGAAGGCCTGAAGTGCTTCCACTCAAAAAAAAAAATTGTACGTGAATTTGTCTTTGTGTATTGAGAAGCTTTCATGTTAATACAAGAAAGGGTCCTTCCTCAAACTGTCTAAAATGTCATTGCATGCTGTACCTACAGGATTATTTCTTTAACTGGAACTAAGGGGCTTAGCCCACACAGGGAGAAACACAGATCTAGCACACAAAGGGTGTCCAAATATTTGTGAGTATACAGTGCAAATTGCTTTGAATAAAGGCCCTCATTAAATAGCAACACCAGATATTAGGAATTTGTGAGTTGGTGTACATGAACAATTGAGGCAACGTAAACAGTCATTAACTCTAACACCCTGCACGACGCAGAATAAGCAGCTAGATGTTTTACACTGCAAACAATGCAAATCCAAACAGTGATACAATACTGACAGCGAGTGGGAGGAGGCGGAGATAAGCAGCAAAAAAAAAAAGAAAGAAAAAGGTGTGAAAAAGGATATCGGATAAAGGGGGAAAAAGAAGGCGAGAAGCAAATAAATAAATAAGAAACAAGCTCGCCAAATCAGCGGAAGAAAGGCATATGATTAGGAGGAATACAGATGCAGAAAAAGAGAGTGGAAGAGAAGGAGAGATGGAAAAAGGAGTGGGGGGAAGGAATTAAAAGAAACAGAGACCTCACAGTGTTAGGAGTGCTGCTGGGCATCCTCAGAGGAAAACAGAGTAGACTCCTTTGTAGTTGGAGAGGAAGCTCCAGGTCTTCGTGGATGTGTGCATTAGCTGGTCCTTGAATTAGTGGCTCCCAAAGGTCCCTCTTTCCTCTCTCTCTGTAACCCCCAGTCTATCACTTTCTCCATCTTTCTAGCTTTCTAAAGCCATCTATTTCCATCACTTTATCTCTCTGGCACTTCACCTTTCTATCTGTGGATCTCCACCTCTTTCACTCTCTCTCTTTCTCTCACTCTCTCAATCTCCCACACAAACTTTATCTCTCTCTTTCACACATAGAGAATAAAATACCAAAATAGAAACATTCGCTCACACAGTAGGCTAATGCACAGGTTACAAAAACACATGTACACACACAGACACTGTCACAATCACACTTGCACAATGAAACACAGTGGTGTTGTTTTTTTTTTCTCAAACTATCAAGCAGGCCTTCCAAACTTGGCCTCCTCAGTGAGTCCCCAGGTGCAGAGCTCAGCAACAAAACAAGCTCTTTCTTCCTTTTCTTTCGCTTTCCTCTTACTTTTCCCCATTTGTTTGTCTGAGAGAAGCCAAAGCTAAAAATCCACAAACTGAAAGTGAGGAATTACTCACAGCAGGCTCTACCTGATGTCTGCCTCTTTGAATGTTTTTCCTCAAACACAGGTGCACCTGCTATTAAAGCTGATCAAATCCCCCCGTGTTACAGCAGACCTGAAGAAGCCCGCTAAATACACGCTGTTGTCTCCTCGCTGTGTTGTGTAGACGGTGTGAAGAATAGTCCATTATTTTTAGCCACTTGTGTAGCATTCATCTCTCATTCAGCTCCAGAGTTATCCCCAGCACAAAACCGGCCATTTTGGATCAGTTTGTTCAGTTTCTTGTCTGGAGCTGCTGCCCCCAACAGATGGTTGTGAAGCAGATTACACTTTTCACAGCAGACTTATGGACGATATAAAACATCTTGGCGCAGACAATGAATGATCTCAGCTTCTTCAAGCAGTAGAATCTGCTCTGCCCCTCTTTTAGACAGCCTCTTTTTCTGTTGCATTTCCAGCCTTTTCTGTTGTTCACCTGATCTCTTAGGTATTTAATGTCATTATTATTATTTTTGTTTAACTTGTCCAAAATAAAGTGATTGTTTCTACAACATGCCACAAAGTGAGTGACTAGTTCCCTGATCAGCTTTTTTTCCTTCATGATACACCGCATCGTCATCGAAATCATTCAGCAGATAAACAGGATCTAGAGTAGTATCAGAAGTCTAAGATAAGAGTATTGGTGAATATTGTCCCTTATGATGCGCCTGTGCTCCCACCGATTAGTCTCTAAATCTGTTTAGGTTGTCCGACATGTATTCCACTACCATTTGCAGCTTATTTCACCTCAGTGGGCCACGACACATTAAAAGTTAGCTATACCTATATAAACAGATGCCATACTTGTGGATCCTGCTGACTGTGTCCGTTATAGTCATGTCTTTCTGAGGAAATATGTCCAGTTTGCTGTCCTAGCTGATATCTGAGAATTTGCTAGCTTGATGCAGGAAGGTAAAGCTAGCTTAAGCATGTGCAACTTGATGTTGTGTTCTCATTAATGAAGATCAGCGTAAATGACTTATTTGACATTTGAATGTTGATGAAGGAAATGTTCCTATTTAAATCAGAAACCAGATGTTAGCATGTTAGATTGTTATGTAAAGGAGCTTTGCTTTCTCTTTTTCTATTTTCAGTTCCACTCTAGCTTTTCTTTTTTGTATTCATTTTCCTCTTTCCTTTGTATTGTACATGTTTGTTTACCTTTTTTCCAAGAGAAATAGTAAAACGTGAATGCTCTGAGAATTAAACTAAGCTTTGCTTTAGTGAAAATTGAGCTATGTGGATTTTCTATTCAGGATTTATTGACTCACACTTACTGTTTCATGATGATTTTTTTTTAAGTTCTTCTAAAGAAAATAGGTCATTCTGACCTTCACAGCTGCAGTTTCCAACCATGTGCCCAGATTACAGTTTCGTCACTCTTTAATGATTGAGAATGATCCATTTGTTCTGAGAATCCCTATTAACATTAACCATTTAGATTCTGGTTGATGTTGATGAGGTCATCAATTCTGTATGTAAAACAGTAAGTTAATGTGTTATGGCCTGATTTTAAAGAGGACATCAGTTCGGAACTTTTCTTTCAAGGTTACACTTACATTTATCACAACTTCATGTTTTCACAAGTAGGCTACACCTGAATTTCCTAAGAAGTCCTTTGAGGAAAAATACTGACACCTTAAAGGGATAGTTTGGCTTCTTTGAAGTAGACTTGTGTGAGGCTCATTCACAGTCAGTGTATTGATCACTGCTGGCATGCTCACAGTTTGGAGAAACCGGCAGGAGTACCAGCATGAAGCTACTCAGAATCTATTTTAATGAGCAGGGTCAACAACGAAAGATGCCGTAACCACCCACAAAAGTGACCCCGTTGAAAGAAGTGCACTCTGTTTTTAAAAACTTATGTCATGGGAGGACACACCACTTATAAAGCTGTTCTTCACGCAACAAGGCTCCTTTGACCAAAAAAGTAAAATAACCCTGCAGAATATTGAAGACGCTCACTTAATGCAACAATCGTATAATTTTTAATGATGTTATCTCAGGAGGCCTTTCTGCGTCTCTTTGACAATGTCACCAAATAATGTTTTGTGAGAAACACGCATGGTTTTTAAAGACAATGGTGAAATGTGATTCTTAAAGAAATAAAAGTGGTTCTCTTGTCTAATGCTTAAAAACAACTTGTGAGAATGAAAGAAAACAGAAACGGTCTAACCTACAGCTTATAGGACATCTAAAGGGTCGGACCACAGAGTCAGAAACATGTAATGACCACTCACTGCAAATGAACAAAGGTCTCAGGTATGTTGTGCTCTTCCAGATGTGAGCTTGATTAGAATTTATTGATGTTTTTGGAAATCTGTCATTTCCATAAATTAAAACTACTTTCTTCAGTTGTAATTATATTATTTGACTGAGACTCTTAAGAAGTGAAATTCAGAACCAAATCCCAGTAACTGCAGTTTTTTATTTAATGTGAAAAAATCATGACTGTTTGTTGAAGGGGGAAAAAAAACTCAGTCAGGTATGTAAAGAACTGGCCTTTCATACCCCATGGCTTTGTATAAAGGTTTTTCTTCAGTCATTATTGATGCTACAACCAAGTTAAAGAATGGTAGCTTTGATGCTTAACAGCACTGTTCCTGTTAGATTCAGTCCACTTAGGTTTCTTTTTAATTTTCTTGAGATTAAGAAAGGATGGTGGTGGTGGGGTTAATGTCATCTCACAGCATGAAGGATTCACATCTCGGCTTTTCTCTGTAGTGTGCATGTTCTCACTCTGTCTACACAGGATTTCTCTGGATACTAAAATTTCTTCCCACAGTCAAAAAACACGCGTTAGAATTACTGGTGATTCTAAATTAACTGTTAGTCTGTGCATGCCTGGAATTTAATGTCATTTTGCATCTGTGGGGAGGCAACATGTAAAGGTGTATATGCATCTTGTTTTATGTTGCTGGGATGGGCACCAGAGCCTGGTAATACTGAATGAGATGAAGAGGATCCCAGCTAAAAATTCAACCGCATATTTCTGAAATCATGTCCGCTCCTCCATGCCCTATAAAATGGCTCCTTTTCCAATTAATTTCAAACAGATGGAGCAACATACTCCGATGTGTTTTTCTCCTGTTCAGCTTTGGGAACAGACAAGCAGGAATAAATCCAGAAAATGAGGGAAATGACTTGTAGGAAATGACTTTGTCAATGTACAGAGCTCATCTATTAAATACTGGCAGCCTGAGCAGAATTATACCAAAACAGATAACGCTAAGTCTTTAAGTCATCTTCAATAAAGTTACAGAGGATGTTCTTATTTTTCGGCTTAATTTTAGTGCTGCAAAAACACTGTTTTAGTTATTTAATGACAAGCACTTTCACGGAGCCAATGTAGGTCAACTGCAGACTTGTACATTTCTGATCACAGTACATCTTGTGTAAAGCCTGCCAACAGGTTACACAGAGACAGAGGGTATCTGAGACACTTGTTCAAGATGTTCCACCAGTCAGCTCTGTGTGTATTTTTCTCAGGACAGCTGGCATATTGAATGAAGCCCTCTCCACAAACCTCCAACCCCCTCAAGCCTTGCTCGCCTCCTCCTGCTTCCTTTTGCTCTTTTGGCTGCATCCTTCACCCCCTACCATTCAACCGAGCTGGCACAGAGACAAGAGGCAAGACGGGATGAGGGGAATGGGTAGGGGGTGTTGGGCTGGGGGGAGGCTGGTGAAAGAAAGCGAATCGGTTGCACCTACAGAGAGCGCCGAGGGGCAGCGGGCAGAAATAGGGCTGTTAGTGAGGGGTTACAGTCTGAAAGTGTGAAGTGAAAGCCGCTGAACTGGAACAGTAGCCGATAAGGGCAGACTGGTTCTGATGAAGCACTCCCCGTTGGGTTATCAGCCTACCAGGGTTTGGGAGTTTGTTTGTGTGCTTGAGGAATGTTGATGCACGCGTGTGAAAATGTTCTCGGTTTTCTTTGTGCCTCCATGAGCGTGCACAGTCGTGTCTGTTTATTTGGTTTTGCGTGCATGCTTCTATGCCTGTGCTATGTGCCTGCATGCCTGCCTCAAAAAGTCTCGCTGTGTGATTGTCAGACCTCATGGTGCGCATCTGTCAAATGACTCTTTGTGTGTGTGGCCTCCTCCACATCTGTTTATCTCATTGTATCGGTCCCCGCAGTAAGGGCATGTCTTCAGCGAGTCCCAGTCTGCCCATATGTCTGCTGTGATCCGTGAATAACTCTGTCTGCCAGTCTCAACCACGGCCGGCCCTGTGCTCCACAAACACACACACACAGATAGACACTTATTTATGCACACAGGTATTCATGCATCCTCTGATGCATGCACTCGTACATCCACACAAACATAAACACAGACATTTGCCGGCACAGATTCTCAGGTAGATAATTGAGGCAGGAGCACTAACGAACACTCACAAAGTGTGCACCTACTGCACACACATGTGAAAAAGCAATTGCTCACACAGGGGTAATTGATGCAGGGAAAATGGAAATGCACACACAGAAGCATAACACACACACACACACACAGAGACACATAACAGGCGCTCTTATTTCCTCAGGGTTCATAGAAGTGAAGTTTTTGACACTGAACACAGCAAAGGGGAAGTTGTTTATAAGGTTTAATAAAGTCTGATAATAAGGGGTGAGGTAAATAAGAAACAGGTTATTAAGCTCTGGGACAGAAGTTGTGTTAGAACACAGTGGAGAAAAAAAAATTAAGAGACCCAGGTTTAGATAGATCAAAGTCTTACATCGAGATTACTCCTCTTGGAAAATAAACCACAACAAATTGGCGGCAGGGAAGAACTTACTGATTCTTGCCATGATAGCAACAATTAGCACTTCAAAGCAGAGTAAGGGGTTTTTCTCCTGCTATCTTTAGATGCCAGTGGGCGTCTTTCAGCCTTTTTGTCAATAGCACTCAAAGTTGCTCTGGAGGGAGAACGAACGGAGGAGAGGAGACATGTACGCCGACATTTCCTGTAGAGGTGTCACTTTCATAATTGGCATCATTATAGAGATTGTGAGAGTCATGAATTTAAAATCTCAAGACAGATGAATAGAGGAAGAGCGACGGTAACAGGTTGACGGAAAAAAACAGAGGTATTGTTGTGTGTGGGACTTTCTGAACATCATACTCTTCCCAGCTCTGTTGGCAGGAGGATCTTCTAATGATGTGCATGGCTTTGTAAAGGTTTTGCATAGAGAACTCAGCATTTGGAGTTTCCAAATCAGAAAAACCATCAACATCATCAAACAGCATCACAAATCGTCTCAGTCATCAGCGCCTTTACATTTAACTCCAGGCGTATGATGGGAGGGTAGCGTGGCCCTAATATTCCTCGGCAGTCTGATTGCCACTGATTGAGATGAGATTGCAATAAAGGAGCACTTTGCCGTGGACGCCGTGCAATTTCCTCCTGTGCTTTGTCAGCTGTGCAGATTGAGCCGCCGTTCATTATCATTGAGAGGCTGTCGACTGTTTGCGGAATCCGGTGGGAGACTGCAGGGAGGAGACGCGGAGAGGGAGGAAGTGCAGGGAAGCGGGGAAGGAGGGGGGGGGGGGGCAAATCAAAGCGAAGTTTGGTAAACTTTCCTGAAGGTCGTCCGAGAGCGTGGCTGGGACAGCCCCGGGGGAGGGCCAATCAAAAAAACAGCTTTGTCAACCAATCAAACGGCAGCCGTCGTATCATCTTCAATCGGGGGAAAAACACGCCTGTGGAATAAAAGAAGGGAAACGGGAGTCTCTCAGAAGGTGGGTTCAGAGAGATCCTAACCTTTATGTGTACGCTTTATCAGCCAGCCGAGCTGCTTTGACCTCCACCGCTATTAACAGCCATTTGTGACACACACACACACACAAAGTGCGGCACACAGAAATGCACTCTGTCTTTGTTTTTCTCTTCACAAGCACACATAGGAAATTTAACGCTCCTTCTCACAGACACACACACACAGACACATCGCTTGGTGCTATGGGGCTGTTTACATAAGGCCTTGCCCTGGGAAAGCACTGTCATGCTGCCAATGCTGCCAGCAGCGAAAGAGCGAGCGAGAGAGACTGAGTATGCGGAGGGGAGGGAGGTGGCGGGTGATGGAAGATAGAGCTTTGCCAGTCTGATGTGCTCGCAGCCTCGGGGACCAGCGGTCACTCAGAATGAGGGATGAGGATGGACGGGAAAGGAGGGATGCAGAGAAGGAATGAGAGATGAAAGGAATGGTGTCGTTAAAGGAAATCCAAGCGAGAGGGCGACGGATGTGGACGGATGCAGAGATACTCGGGAGGGGGGGAGGGGGTGTGGGGGGGTGGGTAGATACAGTAGATAGAGGAGTGAAGCAGGCCAAACTAAGCAGGGCAGGAGGATGGAGCGACAAGCAGGGAACAAAGGAGGTTAGGGAGGGATTGGAAATGAGGGAGGATGGGGATACAAGAGAATAAAGCAAAAGAGAGGAAAAGAAAGAAGAAAAGGATGGCGAGGGAGAGGAGGATGAATCCCAGATTCCCCTCCGTTTTATGGCGTTGCTCTTTGAGACTCTTAATCTATACGAACAAACGTGTTCACACACTTCAGATTCTCATGACTGCACTTCAGGCTGGAAATAAAGTTTATTTACTTAGCACAAAGAAGATTGGGAGTAGGGGCCGGTGGGGAGCGGAGAGGGGTAGGGGGGGGGGGGTCTGTAGTTTGTGTGGGAGGGAGAGAAGATGTACCCAAGGTCAAAACCACTTAAGTGTGTCCCTCTTTCTTCTTATGTAACCTCTCACTTTCTCTCCTTCTCCGTTCTCTATCCGAGCTGCATACTAAGACACACACACTCAACCACACACACACACAAACACACACAGAGAGAGAGAGAGACGCATACTAAAGCAGACAGGAGTGTATCGATTTAGCATGGTGTGCAGATTCCCACCACTGCCCCTATACGCAGATTAAAGGGAGAGGAGAGGAACACACACTCTCTCTTGCCCCCTCATGCACACACACACGCACACACACACACACCTGCAAGCACATGCAGCGCGCCGGCTTTTGCTCTCCAAGCTTTTTCCTTTATCAGAGCAAGTGGGGTAAAGTCATTATGCATATTCATTTTACGCATATTTATAATTAGTTCTCAGGCGTTAAGTGGTTTTGACAGTATTTTCTAAACATATGAGTTTAGAGGTGAAGCTTTTTAGATTTAATTTAACAGCGATGTGCAGGAGTGTGTGTGTGTGTGTGTGTAGGTGTTTGTGCAAGCATGCATGTGTGTGTGTTTGCATAATGATCCGCCCCCTATGCTACCGCTACTCGGGGCTCCCAGCATGCCAGCTGTTAACCCCTGCTGAGGAACCACACACACACGTGCACATGCTATACCAACACACTCGCATGTCACGCCCTCTGTGTTTAAACACTAGCTGTCAACAGCGCACTTCTGAGTCTTCCTCTCAGAGCAGAAATATGTGTGTGTGTGTGTGTGTATGGGTGTGTGTGTGTGTGTGTGTGTGTGTGTGTGTGTGTGTGTGTGTGGTGACGGTGTGCGAGCCCTGTGTGATCTCTGCTCGCTCTCCCGTGATACACCCTGCTCCCAAGCCACACCATTAGTGGTCCGCCGGACCCTCAGAGATACTCCATCTGCAACCTCAACCGGAGTGTTTCCTGGCATCTACCAAAGGGATACGGCATGCTCCGCTCCATTAAAAGCATTTAAACTTATTTTATGTGAGCTTGGCAGTTTTCCTTTTATCCACGGTGCAGCACGCAGTCTTCCACACATGCAGTTTGAGCTGTTTCTCACTCTTGCTGTGCGTTAAAAAGAACTGGAATCATGGTTTCCTGGAAACTGATTCAAACACAACTCTTTGGCTTATGTGTTTATGTGTGTGTGTGTGTTGCCACACAACAGATATTTGCGACCTTTAATGGCAATGCAAGAAATGGCAAGGTTACTGCTTGGGAACGGTTTATGAAAAGTTGCATTAGATTAATGTTTAATCTGAGGTGATGAATGGAAGAAGGACATAACATGAGGATATTTACAACAAAGCAGATTTAAGGTTTTGCTTGTCAATTGTCAAACTTGGCCAAATTTCAACTCTGTACATGTTGCTTTCCAGACTTACTGTAACAACAGCAAAAGCACCTTTTTCTGCAGGTAAGAAACAATACTTTAATGTAATTTGACCGACGGCAGACAGAACTTAATTAATTTGACAGAGAGACCGAGATGCCCTTTGACAGAACATTCGCACCTTCTACTGTAAAGTCATTCAAGCACATATTGTCGCTGCTTATTTCCATATCCTTGATGTCGCAAGGGAAATCGTTCTGACAAAGTTTGGCAAACTTTATTTTTTATCATACTTATAGTATTATAAAGATTTCAAGTTCTGCATAAAGTCCCCATTACTGTGTAACTGCTGAACTTGAAGGCACTGCATAAAGAATATGCTTCATGAACACCTTGTTAGGAATCAATTACTAATGCGATGCTGCTGTGATTTGATGTTGTGGGGATGCAGTGATAATTCCTTCACATCTCCATTACAGAAAAAAAACTGCAAGTGCCAAGTTGGATGACAACTTGAAAATTCTTTTTGTTGCAAAGTCAAGAAGTCATGAAAATTATCATGGCAAAATATCATCGCAACTATTTTGGTTTGTATAGAAATCACAATAGACAGCATTATTCAGATATTAAGAAGATTGTATCTTCTTAAAAACCTGCATTTTCTTCTTCATTCTATTACGTTTGACTTTAAACATAACAAGAATGTGGGATTTACCTATGTTTCTTGTTGGAAAGGGAACTGCACTTTAAAGTGTGTCCTAATGCATATTGTGGTGGTAGGAGTCAAGGAGCTTTTAACTTTGAGAGACTTTGAGTTTTTTCATTGCTTGGTCATAGTCCACTTTATTCAGCCATAGTTTACTCACAAACTGTTGTTGACTTTGGTTGCAGCTATACTGTGTAACAGATCTGGCATTGTATTTTTATTTGTTTCAAGTCTGACTGATTGAAACTAAATTCTGTCCAGACAGATGAATTTTTCTCTTTCTTTTTGGCATAAGGATTGTGCTTCATTTACAACAGCGGTTACCTCAAATGCAGTACAATGATCGTTCTAATATCCACAAGAAACACTTATGATGATTTAAACTATCGATAAATAAAATTGAAAAAATGGATGTCCACTTCTTCTAGCTGATTTAGAAGGAAACTATTCCAGTGGAAGTTTTTAGTATCAAAGCAGAAAGAGGCAGTGTACTGATCATGATTGTTACCTGTCTGAGATAAGTATTGCATCATCATTCATTCATTTTTCTATACCTGCTTTATCATATACAGGAAGACAGGGCTGAGATCTAGCCCAGATACCAGTGAGGCAGCGTTTATGCTCCCCTTTAAAAAATGATCAGATCCTACATCAAGTTAAAATAAAAACAATGTCATAAAAATGCCAAACCTTAAACTTTTGGACACAATGTAAAAGCAATCAATGAGAGAAACAGAGATTTTATGGCGTAATCTTTCATCTTATGAAGTGCATGTGAAATATGTGCCATCACACATGAAACTCATGGTGAGATTCATGTGAGATGAAATACAACAAGATAATCAGTGAAAGCATCAGTCACCGGACAAAGCCTGATCAGTTTCTTCTCTGGTCGACACATGGCTGCTGTTGCAGTTCTTTCACATGCACAACAGGGTATGGGTCTGACCTTTTGGTCACTGGCACTAATATACAGTAATGAGATGAGCCACACTTAGTTGAAACATACAATATTTGTCAGATGAAGTACAGTAAAGGATAAAGCAGCCCTTGTTTAGCATTCTGTCCCACTCTGTTCATTCCAAAGAACCTCGTTTGGTATCGTGTACGAAGACAGTAGAGAACATCACACTCTTTTAGTGATTTAGTGTCTGATGAATTTACCTTTGTTGTATGGAGAATTGGAGAATGTCTCTGGTAATGTCAAACACATTCTTGTATCTCTAAACAACACAACTGGATATATATATTT
>JAVQJG010263737.1:0-12092 GCA_036024015.1 Craterocephalus amniculus
TCGCCTTGCTCCCGACCGGCTTTGGTAAGAGTCTGTTAGCCCTGCTGGCTACACACGAGTCAGAGAAAAGAGTGCTGTGATTGGTTTAAACTTTGATTGATTTAAGCTTCGACCAATCACAAACAGCGACATTTGAAGGAGGCGGGTCAACCGTACCTTCTGAGAAACAGTTTCTGTATTAGTCTTGGCCAGACTATATGCTCACATTATATTCGCGATAGCCAGGCTACCGATCGATATGAATCGATATAAATCAATATAAATCAATATCATGAGTGATTGATCCCAATTATATCCATTCATCCCGAGAAGCAACTAGATCATCATTTAGCCTTATTTATTCCTGAGCTCTGGCATTAACATTCAGTTTGAAAGAAAGTATTTTCAAAATAAAAGTGCATTGGTTACACTATCGATTTTTTAGCCGATGTTAGGATTTTGGATTGATATCATTGACTCACTGACCATATGATCGATATATCGATGTAGATCGATGTATTGACCCACCCCTAGTGGGAGGAAATATCGAGTAACACAAAATATATCGCCATTTTTTTGTTTCATGGTTTTTAAATAGATTTTTGTTCATTTAAAAACTCTTATTTAATTTTGTAATAATCTTTACTTGTCAGGGGTTAGAGCAGCAACATTGTTTGACCACAGTGGCGTTTTTAATAATTTTGTAGAATGTAGAAGAATATTTTTTCTAAAAAGAAATTTTGTGTAAAGTTTTTTTTTTTACAAAATCTTAAAAAATTTAAATTTTGAAAATGCTGTTTTGCTTCACAAATATCAGCAATATCAAAGAACTGCAGGAATCGCAATTCAAATTGAATTTAAATTATTACGGTAACCATTATTACTGTGATATTGCAGTTGTTTTCATCTTATTATTATTATTAATTATTAATTTACTTTTTCTTTGGCTCTTGCGGTACTGACTTTATTAGTATTATTTTTGTTACTACATCATCACATTTTTCAGAGATGAGCTGTAATCACTTTCATTTTCCTTTTTTCTCCCTAATTTAAATTTTGGCAGCATTTCTTTTTAAAATCTATATCCGTCCTTGTTTGCTTGTCTTCGGTTAAATTTTCACAATAAAAAGCCCCAGTTTGCAATGGCTGATGGGATTGTTCTACCAACAGGAAGGAATACACTTCCTGTCATCTGGAGATCGACAGCAGCCTTCATCCCGATGCTGGCGTCTACAAAGTAACCCTGGAGAACAAGCTGGGCAGCGCCAGCGCCACCATCAACGTCAAAGTCATCGGTAACCAATCACACGCTCCGGCTGCCACTCCTCATCCTCGCTGCTTGCTCTAACACGTGTGTCCCCCTCTGCAGGCCTTCCCGGTCCCTGTAAAGAGATCGTAGCCTCTGAGATCACCAAGAGCTCTTGCAAGGTGTCCTGGGATCCTCCGGACTACGACGGCGGCAGCCCCATTGTCCACTACGTCCTGCAGGTCCGATGCCTCCCCGAGGTTTATGTCTAACAAATGGAGTCGCATCGCCTCTGATGTTTGTTTTGTTTGCTGTGCAGCGGCGTGAGGCCGGCAGGAGGACGTATGTCAACATGATGTCCGGAGAGAAGAAGGTGAGCTGGACCATCAAAGACCTCATCCCCAACGGGGAGTACTACTTCAGAGTCCAGGCTGTTAACAAGATCGGAGGAGGAGAGTTCATCGAGCTTCGCAACCCGGTCATCGCAGAGGACCAGAAACGTAAGAAAAGCGACTTCCTGTTTCATATAAAACTACTTCCTGTTAATATAAAACTACTTATATAAAACTACTTTCTGCTTAATATAAAACTACTTCCCGTTTAATATAAAACTACTTCCTGGTAATATAGAACTACTTCCTGTTTAATATAAAACTACTTTCTGTTTAATGTAAAACTACTTTCTGTTTAATATAAAACTACTTCCCGTTTAATATAAAACTACTTCCTGGTAATAAAGAACTACTTCCTGTTTAATACAAAACTACTTTCTATTTAATATACAACTATTCATCTTGTTTTTATTATGATTACTCTCATTGTTAGTATAATATTAATAATAATAATTATTATTATTGTTGTCATTATTATTAATATCATTATTATAATTGCAGTCTTTAGGCTTAGACATTTACATATTTAAAGTGTTTTGGAAATCTAAAAATCTTTCGGGAACTTTGTCCAGATGTTCCCGACCCACCTGTGGACGTGGAGACGCACAACCCGACATCCAGCACCATCACTCTGACCTGGAAGCCTCCGATGTACGACGGCGGCGCCAAGATCATGGGCTACATCCTGGAGAAGCAGCAGAAGGGCGAGGACAAGTGGGAGCGGTGCAACGACTTCCTGGTGCCCGTTCTGTCTTACACCGTCAGAAACCTGACGGAGGGGAAGCTTTACTCCTTCAGAGTAAAAGCCGAGAACGCTGCCGGCATCAGCGAGCCGTCTCGCAGCTCGCTGTTTGTCAAGGCCTCGGACGCCATCGGTAAGGACGGACCCTCCGGCTGCCTCCCGTGTGGCGAGAAAACCGTGGTTAACTTGAGCTTTTTCCTCCGTGTCAGATCCTCCGAAGGTGTTCCTGAGCGGCAGCCTGCAGTCCGGTCTGAACGTGAAGCGAGGCCTGGAGATCTGCCTGGACGCCAACATCTCCGGCTCGCCGTACCCACAGATAACCTGGTACTGGAACAACCAGGTGATCCGGCCCGAGCCGCTCCGCAAGAGGCCGGAGAAACCCCTGAAGAAGAAGACTGAGAAGAAGGATGAGGAGAAGAAGGAGGGGGAGAAAAAGGAGGGAGAGGAGAAGAAGGAGGAGGAGAAAAAGGAGGATGAGAAGAAAGAGGAGGAGAAAAAGGAGGATGAGAAGAAAGAGGAGGAGAAGAAAGAAGAGGTGAAGGAGGGCGAGAAGAAAGAAGGCGAGGAGAAGAAAGAGGAGGACAAAAAGGCGGAGGAGGAGGCTGCAGAGCCACAGATCGAGGAACCCGACTACCCGACCATCAACGAGCGTCTCACCATCGACAACAAGCACAGGGGCGTGTCCTCCATCGTCATCAGGGACTCGGTCCGCCCCGACCACGGCGTCTACATGGTGAAGGTGGAGAACGACCACGGCATCGCCTCGGCAACCTGCGAGGTCAACGTGCTCGGTGAGTCGTCCCTTCCACGCTCTGAAGCTTTAACTTGAGTCGTGTTGAGTCGTGACGCCTTCTGTCTCTCTGTAGATACTCCCAGTCCTCCCGTCAACTTCAGGTTCGAAGACATGAAGAAGAACTCGGTCATCTGCAAATGGGATCCTCCTCTGGACGACGGCGGCAGCGAGATCCTCAACTACACCCTGGAGAAGAAAGACAACTCCAAGATAGAGTTCGGCTGGAGCAGCGTGACGTCCACACTGAGGGGCTGCCGCTACCTGGTGCCCAAACTCATCGAGAAGAAGGAGTACATCTTCAGGGTCGTAGCGGAGAACAAGTTTGGCCCCGGTCAGCCCTGTATCTCCAAACCAGTCATCGCCAGGAATCCCTTCGGTACGGTCCCTTTCATTTGTTCTGTTAACCCCTAAAACTCCACCACAGCTCCCCGAGATCTTTCTCTTCTATCATCACTGGCATCTCAGGATCGCTGGTGTGTAGCTCTGTGATGGACAGCGCCTCCTTTAGGTTGTCTAGGGAAGTTTTCCAGACCTTTCTTTTCCGTCCAGCAGGTTTCCATCCAGCCACAAAATGTGTTTATTCATAGCCTCTACCTTTTTTAATGCTTCGCGACCCATTAGCATTGTATAAACTGGATATGCATGTGTAGTTTCTCACAAATCTTACCTTAAGTCCCTTTAAACATGACGTTCCTGCCTTGCTGTCTGCAGAACCTCCTGAAGTACCTGAGAAGCCTCAGATTGAGGACATCACAGCCAACAGCATGGTGGTCACCTGGAACGAACCAAACGACAACGGGAACCCCATCCTGGGATACTGGGTGGAGCGCCGTGAGATCAACAGTTCTCACTGGGCACGGGTCAACAGGTCAGCTAATTCCTGATCATGATACGAACACTTGTCGTTTCCGAGCCGGTCTGTGGTTGATGACCTTCCCTTCTGTCCCGATCCTCAGGAACCTCGTCCCAGACCTTGAGCTGAACGCTGAAGGTCTGCTGGAGGGCCTGACTTACATCTTCAGGGTGGCGGCTGAAAACCAGGCCGGGCCCGGAAAGTTCAGCGTCCCCTCAGAGCCCAAGACGGCCCAGGCTCCGATCTGTACGTAAACCACAATGGATCCTCCAATCAGTGTTTACGTGTCAGTATCACATGTCCGTCAGGTTACTCACTTCAGTGTTTTAACTGTCACCCTTCAGTGCCTCCTGGACCTCCTGTCGCCCGAGTGGTGGCGACCACCGACCACTCCATCGATGTGGAGTGGGATCCCCCTACCGACAACGGTGGCGGGGAGATCCTGGGTTACCATGTGGACAAGGTCAGAGCTTGTTAGCTGCCTTCCTGTAGTTGCAGGAATCAAATCTTAATTTCATCCCAGTTTGAGTTTTCTTAATGTTCTGGTGGTTCTTCAGGCCATTGTTGGGACCAAGGATTGGTCCAGGTCAACAGAACGTCCCTGGAAGAGCCGGGCCTTCACCGTCTACGGAGTCCGCGAAGGAGCGAAGTACCTGGTCAGGGTCATTGCCTGCAACGCTGCAGGAGAGGGAACGCCTGGATTCACAGAGTCCGTGTTTGTCCGGAATCCTGCAGGTCAGCCGAAAAGGACAAGACTGAACCCCAACACAAGTTATCCAAGCCAGACTTAAGCCGACCCGAACCCATCTCAACCTGACCCAACGCAACTTAACCAAACCCAATCAATTTTGACTGAACCCCACCAGACCGAGGACATCTTTTATGTAATCATTGGTTAGTTCCCTGTTTGCATATCTAATTGTTTGGTTTTTTCTTCTTCCCCTGGTTGCCGTTTACAGAGATACCGGTGATTGAACTGGATCTATCTGTCAAGAATGGCGTTATCATCAGAGCTGGAGAAAACCTCCGCCTCCCTGCTACAGTCACAGGTAAACCCTACCCGTCCATCAGCTGGACCAAGGATGACAGTAAACCTGAAAAAGACCGCGTGGAGATCCTCAGTGAGGGCAATGATAGCATAGTTGCAATCAAGAGCGTCCAAAGGAAGGACTGTGGCAAGTACCAGATCTCTGCCTGCAACCCCAGCGGCAGCAAGTCTGCTTGGACCAGAGTGGAAGTAATGGGTGAGTGAGGAATCTCCCAGTGATTGGCTGAGTGATGGAGATGATGCTTACACTTTGACTTGCTTTGTCTTCAGATGTCCCCGGACCCGTCACAGACCTCAAACCAGTTGTGGTCACCCGTAAAATGATTTTCCTGAATTGGGACGACCCTGATGATGACGGAGGCAGCGACCTGACCGGCTTCATCGTGGAACGTAGAGACGCCAAGATGCACACATGGAGGCAGCCGGTTGAAACCGCTTCATCCAAGTGTGAGTGTGTGGGCATCATGGAGGGACAGGAGTACTTCTTCCGCGTCATCGCCAAGAACAAGTATGGAATGGGCCCGCCTGTAGAGCTGGGACCCATCAAGGCGGTGGACCCGCAGGGTGAGTGCTGACTGGTTTACCGTTCAGAAGACTCGAACATCTGTTCCTGAAACTAACGGTTTGGTTTTTCCGTAGGCCCACCATCATATCCTGAGAAATTTCACTACACAGAGCGTACAAAGAGCTCCATCACACTGGCCTGGAAGCCTCCTCGCAATGATGGCGGCAGCCCTGTGATCGGGTACTTTGTTGAGAAGAAGAGGCAGGACCAGCAGGCGTTCGAGCCCTGCAACACGGAGATCTGCCCTAACATGACGATGACGGTGGAAGGACTGGACGAGGCCTGGATGTACGAGTTTAGAATCAAGTGTGCAAATCTCATTGGAGAGAGTGAGCCGTCCATCCCAATGACTGTGGTCATCCAGGATGACGAAGGTGAGGCCAAGTAGTTGGATTCCCAACGCAGCTCTTGGTTTAAATGCTTCATTTGACAAACCTGCAGAAATTGTGAAAGTCTTTTTGACAAAATAAGCAGGAGAGACTGCTTGTTAGAAGCACCTTTAGGTTAGCTGTTGGGTAGTCTCCAGACTAACGGTTAGACTCCTTAGGCTAACAAAATGAAATAAAAATTGAAAAAATACTTGATTGATCCCAGAGATACATTTGATATCGTAGCTCTGGTTCTTCAGGCTGCTGGAAGGAAGGATCTTCAGTGAGAGGCTTGTTCAGGTCCGATGCAGGAAGCTAGCAGCTCCATGTCTCTGTGCAGATCTTTTCTTTAACAGCGACATGTCCAGGATGACACCAACGCTGGTTAACCAGCACTGCAGTTCCGGCTACAATACAAAACTCAAAAGAGCAAAGACAGTGCCACTACAAATTTTGCTGCCACCTAGCAGCGCCTTGTCCCAGCGCCTAACAGTTAGATTCCCCAGGCTAACGGTTAGCTGTGAGAACTGAGCATTTTAGCTTTCTTTCTTGTTGTAACTTCTGTGAACACTGTAAGATGTTGCAGTTAGTACCGTTGAAATCTGAGCGTTTTTTCCTGTACTGAGTATTTTTTCTGTTCTCCGTCTCAGTGGGTCCCGAGATTCACATGCTGAAGCATTTCAAGGGCGACTATATTACGGTGAGGAAGGGTGAGCCAGTCGATATCCCCGCCGACGTCATCGGACTCCCCATCCCTAAGATCGAGTGGTCCAAGGACGACGTGGTGATGGAGAAATCAACCGAGACCCTGCTGATGGAGACGGAGGTGACCGGCAGGATGAACGCGAAGACCAAGCTGTCCATCCCGGCTGTCAATCGGCGTGACCGCGGCAGCTACAGCGTGTCTGCCTCCAACAACATGGGCTCAGCCAAACACACCGTGTTCGTCATGGTGCTGGGTGAGTTGAACGAACCACAAACACGCTGCCGAATGAAACCGGACATGATGCTCCGTATCTGACCCAACCCTGGTTCTCCTGTCAGACCGACCAACTCCACCCAGGAATCTGGCCGTATCCAACATCAAAGCAGAGTCCTGCTACCTGCACTGGGACACGCCCATCGATGATGGCGGCAGCGAGCTGACCAATTACATCGTAGAGAGGAAGGAAGTGATGAAAGACCGTCCCGAGCTGGAGGAGGGAGAGGAGGCTCCTCTCGAGCCACAGTGGGAGGAAGTGACCAGCAGCATCGTGGAGAGGAAATACAGCGTACGTTCCTGGAACACAACAACATGGCGTCTGTGTGATTCCAGGGATTCCAGGGATAATTTTTCTCCTTCCTCTTTCAGATGTGGAACTTGGAAACGAACAAGACCTACCTGTTCCAGGTCAGAGCCGAGAACCGCTATGGTAAATCTGACCCCTGCACAACAGAGGAAATCCAGATCACGGACCCCTTCAGCCTCCCTGGTCCACCAGAGAAACCCAAAATTGCAGAATATTCAAAGACCTCCATGACTCTGACTTGGGAACCCCCCAGAGACACAGGAGGCTCCATGATCATCGGCTACTGGCTGGAGAAGAGAGAGAAAGGCACTAGCTACTGGGCTAAGGTCAATAAGATGCCAGTCACCAAGCGGGGCACGAAAGGATGGGAGTACCAGGTGAGCTGGAGCTTCAGCTCCCCGTTGGTCGGGCTGCAGGAAGTCAACATCCCTAAAGTCGTAACTGTGAGACCTGTAGATTCCTAAAGCTAACCGTTAGCAATGTGAAGCTAACCGTTAGCAATGTGAAGCTAACCGTTACTGTGGGACCTGTAGATTCCTAAAGCTAACCGTCTTTGCTTCCATCATCTTACATCTTGAATAACTTTCCGATTTGGAGCATGAAACATCTTGATATGAACTCGGGACGATATCTGCTGGTTTGGTGTGAGAAATGTTAAATTCCGGTTCAGATCTTAGAAATGAGCCTTAGATATGTTTGATGCATTCAGCTTCACGCGAGGCTACAGCGCACGCTCCGTAGAAACGTGTCGTCTCTTCGTCCTCCAGGTGACTCGCCTGTTTGAGGGAATGGAGTACGAGTTCAGGGTCGCTGCCTCCAACTCGGCCGGAACGGGGCCGTTCAGTTCCCCGTCAGACTCCGCCTTCGCCGTCGATCCGATCAGTGAGTGAATGTTTACGAAGGTTTGAGTGCTGATAGACGGGCGTTTGCTAACGCGCTCCCACCGTTCCTTCCAGCTCCTCCCAGCATGCCCGCTGCTCCGGAGGTGGCCGATAAGACGAAGCACAGCGTCACGCTGAGCTGGAAGCCCCCCGAGAGTGACGGGGGAAGCCCCATCAAGGGCTACATCATCCAGATCCAGGACGAGGGCTCCTCCGACTGGGTCAAGATCAACGACATCGACAGCTTGCACCCCACCACGGAGTTCACCGTGCCCAGCCTGCGCGCCCTCAAGCGCTACCACTTCCGGGTCATCGCCGTCAACGACATCGGAGAGTCGGACCCCAGCCCTCGCACCAGCGAGGTTCTGGTGGAGGACGTCCAGCGTACGTCCAGACTTCCTGTCTCGCTGCAGGGCACGGCCCCCGGCCCCGTCCTTCACTCCTCTCTTCCTCTTCTCCGCAGTGCCGCCGACCCTGTCCCTCGACGTGATGGCGGACGACCTGGTGGGCATCCGAGCCGGAGACCCCGTCAGGATCCCCGTCACCGTGAAGGGCCGCCCTGTTCCCAAGGTAACCTGGGACTTCGAGGGCAAAGCCAAGACGCACAAGAAGAACAAGCTGCACACGCTTCCCGTGGACTCCGAGGTGAGCCGGTCGCTCCCCCAACACGCCGCGCTGTTCGGACAAACTCACCATGTCTGATGTTTGACCTGCTCAGGTGGAGTCCACGGACACCACGTCGGTCGTCTGCATCCCCGTCAGCCTGAGGACGCACTCCGGCCGCTACACCATCACCGCCAAGAACAAGTCCGGCCAGAAGCACATCAACGTCAGGCTCATCGTCCTCGGTAGGTGTCGGCCGCTCTGCGTGCCGCCGAGACCCCGTCCCCGATGTCTGACCCCGCCTTCTGCCGCTTTCAGACGTGCCCGGACCCCCCAAGGACCTGAAGGTCACTGACGTCACCCGGGCAACCATGAGGCTGATCTGGAAGCTGCCCATCACCGACGGAGGAGAGCGGATCAAGAGCTACTTCATCGAGAAGAAGGCGGTGACCGACAAGGCCTGGACCAAGGTGAGCACTTCCCACCCGGACCCCAGACCCGTAAATAGACTCCGTCACGGTGGACTTTTACGTAAATAAGTCTTCCTCTCCGTCTCGGTGGACTTTATCGTAAATAAGTCTTCCTCTCCGTCACGGTGGACTTTTACGTAAATAAGTCTTCCTCTCCGTCACGGTGGACTTTTACGTAAATAAGTCTTCCCCTCTGTCACGCTGGACTTTTACGTAAATAAGTCTTCCTCTCCGTCTCGGTGGACTTTTACGTAAATAAGTCTTCCTCTCCGTCACGGTGGACTTTATCGTAAATAAGTCTTCTTCTCCGTCTCGGTGGACTTTTACTTAAATAAGTCTTCCTCTCCGTCTCGGTGGACTTTTACTTAAATAAGTCTTCCTCTCCGTCACGGTGGACTTTTACGTAAATAAGTCTTCCTCTCCGTCTTGGTAGACTTTATCGTAAATAAGTCCTAAAGACTGCTGTGACAACGTATTGTGAGGGAAATAGTCGTATTTATTTTGACCCTTTAAAAGCCAGTTTGACATAATGTGGGTTATCAAAACGAGCTAACTTTGTTTTGGTCGTTTTTGGCAGGATTGAAGTTGATTGAAAGATCTGAGCAAATAAAGAGGGAGCGTATTTATCTGTGATGTTCGTAACGAGCTCATCGAGCCGCTGTCATGTGATCTGAGCGCTTACTGACTGGTGATTGGTCCATTGTGTGCAGGTGAACGCCGCCTGTGCCAGCCAGGCCTACGTGGTCCCCGGGCTGCTGGAGGGCCAGGACTACCTGTTCAGGGTCCGAGCGGAGAACCGGCTGGGCTTCGGTCCGTTCACCGTGACGACCGAGCCCGTCCGAGCCAGCGACCCCATCTGTGAGGCCCCGCCCACTCACGGCCGACGCACACGCGTAACGCACACGCGCACCTCTCAGGGACCACGCGTTAACCCTTCTCTTCCTCCCCTCAGACCCGCCCGACCCCCCCACCAAACTGAAGGTCAACCTGGTGACGAAGACCACGGTCACGCTGAGCTGGGAGGCTCCGAAGAACAACGGCGGCTCCCCGGTGAAGCATTACGTCATCGAGCGTCTGAGCTGGGACACCAGCGGCAAGGAGAAGGAGACGTGGAAGCAGTGCAACAAGCGGGACGTGGAGGAGCTGAGCTTCGTGGTGGAGGACCTGAAGGAGGTCGGTCTGCCGACGAACAAACCGCTTCCGCCTTCAGCTGCAGGAATCACTTCAAGCTAGAATTGCTAATGCCGGAGGGCTAGCAAGGGTTAAAGTGGCGCTTCCTGTTAGCTCCGCCCCCCTGCATCAGGGCTCCGCTCAAAGCCACGCCCCCTGCCCTCATTCGGAGAGCAGGGATTGGTCAGAGATTAAAGCCTGTGGCTCTTACCGAGGTCGGACTTTTATGTTCTTTGTACATTCATCCCACGTTTCCAGATGTGTCCCACGTCTCCGTCTCACCGGCCACATCTCTGCTGGCCAATTATACGTGAGAATAAAACGCGGCATTCGCACATCAAGCTGAACTTTCTGGAGCAGGAAGGGTCGTTTGTCCCGTTCTCACCAATAAAACGAATCGGAAGCGAATGCAACGCCCCGTTTGTGCGAATAAGAGGCGCTATGGTGGAAATTCACCACCATCGCGGTTGGTCCCCAGACCAACAGGCTTATTTCATCGCGTGAATAATCGAACTCTCTCCCGATGTGATCGCAGGTTATGCTTTCCTATCGCTGCTTCCGCTGCAGACACAGTTGTTAGATTTCACAGATCGGAGACTCCCGGACCTTGGCCTCCGCGGATCCCTGAGGAACTCGGAGGCAACCAGGTGATGTTGTTCCGGTTTCTTCGTGTTCAGTGACCGATGCTGTGCGTTGCAGGGAGGCGAGTACGAGTTCCGGGTGAAGGCCGTGAACGCCGCCGGGCCCAGCCGACCCTCGGCCACCGTGGGACCCATGGTCATCAAGGACCAGACATGTGAGTGACGCCTCCGAGCGCCGCGCCGCCTCCGCCGGGCGCCGGTTTGTGACGGAGCTCGTTTGTGTGCGCAGGCGCCCCCGCCATCTTGCTGCGTGAGGCCATGGAGGGCGAGGAGGGCTGCGACATCAGCTTGGTGGCCAAGGTGAGCGGCTGCCCCTTCCCCACGCTCACCTGGAGCAAGGCCAGCCTGGCCAAGCCCGAGGACAAGACCCCCGTCCAGTACGACCAGCACATCAACAAGCTGGTGACGCAGGACAAGTGCACGCTGCTGCTGCACCAGGCCGGCCGGCACGACAGCGCCCTCTACAGCCTGACCGCCACCAACAGCCTGGGCTCCACCACCAAGGACATCAGGCTCCTGGTGCTGGGTGAGACTCTCCGCGGAAACCCCGACCCCAGGAAATCCGTCCGGTTGTTCCCCAAGATTAGCTTTATGTTTTACCCAAGTTCTGTTTTGTTTTTACCCACATTCAGTTTTGTTTTTACCCACATTCAGTTTTATTCTTACCCACATTCAGTTTTATTTTTACCCAAATTCAGTTTTATTGTTACCCAAATTCAGTTTTATTTTTACCCAAATTCAGCTTTGTTTTTACCTAAATTCAGTTTTATTTTTGACTAAATTCTGTTTTGTTTTTACCCAAATTCTGTTTTATTTTTATCCAAATTCAGTTTTAGTTTTACTCAAATTCTGTTTTAGTTTTACCCAAATTCAGTTTTATTTTTACCCAAATTCTGTTTTATTTTTACCCAAGTTCCGTTTTATTTTTACCCAAATTCTGTTTTGTTTTTACCCAAATTCAGCTTTGTTTTACCAAAATTCAGTTTTATTTTTACCTAAATTCAGTTTTATTTTTGACTAAATTCAGTTTTATTTTTGACTAAATTCCGTTT
>JAVQJG010263792.1:0-11054 GCA_036024015.1 Craterocephalus amniculus
ATGACAGGATGAGATACAGGTGTGCAGCTGCGCACCTGCTGGAGATCCTGCCCTCCTGATGAGCAGCACTCCAGGAAGACCTCTGGTGGCGACAACTTGAAAAACACCGGATCCCAACACTTGGAGCAAACCTTAAATGGAGTTAAAGTTGAAGATAAAAAAGTTGCTAAATCGTGGAGTTCATTTACTTTTCCTAGCCTTTTCTAGGAGAGTTTGTGTTCAACACAAACATAGAAAGTGCCACTGTGTTTGAGTTTTATTAGTTTAGCTAGAAAGTGTTTACCTTTACAATGTTTACCTATAATCTTGCCCACAACGGATCTGCCCCCAAAAAAATCAAATCAGGATTGCTGATAATTTCAATGAGTAAATTATTAATGGGTATAAAATAGAATGATACTGAGATTATTTCAACCATTGGAAATTCTTTGTAATAATGTTCCATACCTCTCCTTGAGCAGAAGTTTGCTTTGGTGCCATTCTGATAGTATAGTAGAGATAAATGAAGTGAGTTACTAAGGGCTTGAAAAGTAGGATTGTTTATGCTCCATTTTGTGCATCTGTGTGTTTGTTTGTACAATTATTTTATCAGAGACAATGTCAAGATAAAAGACGTTCCATTCCAGTGCCGTGCTGCTTTCCTGTACATTAGCAAGGCCAAATATTAGGCAACATCATGAAGGTTGACACAGTGACGATGCCAAGGGATATACCATTTTTTATCAATAATGCGTATTCTCTCTTACAGTGAACAGTTCATTCATTTTCTTTATTTTTTATACAACTTAGTCCAATTTAAGGTCGCAGAGAGGCTGGAGCCTATGCTAGCACTTAGCAGGATAATCCATTGCAGGGATAACACAAAGAGACAAACAATCAGTCATACTCACATTAACTCTTAGAGAATTTTCTGACCAATAAAGAGGAAGCCAGAGAAACCAGATACCCACGCTTACAAAGGGAGAACATGCAATCTCCACACCACACCACCATGCAGTCTAAATAAGTCTTCTACTGAATGAAAAAAGGACCATTTGAATTGTATTTATATATTGATGCAGAGCTTTAAATTCTATCTGTTTTGGGTTTTTTTTGTTTTTTTAAACAAGCATCTTCTGGTCACAACATTAGGCCCCATTAATACCCTCAAATGATTCACGCTACATAAGCCCCATTAAAGCACCCAGATGTGTCAGACTCAAACCTCCCATCAAAGTGACAAGAAGAAACACTGCAGCACAACATGGACTCCGGTCATGCATGGATCCTCTGAGAGCAGCATTAGATCAATGAGAGCACTTTTTTCGTATTACAAATTATTTTTTTTCTTCAAACCAGCAGGGGTGTCCTCTCGCCAAAGGAAAAAGTGATCTATGTAGATCTCATTAGCCTCATATGATGATAGACGTACAGCCAAATGATTAATGGCCGGCTGGAGAAACAGGAGAATTATTGATGTGACCTTTAGGGATGCCTCTGCTCAGGAGCGAACAGAATGACATGGCTTCCACGAAAATTATACAATCTGGCATTTCCATCCTTTTCTCTTTTGCCTCCATTTCTCTCCTGTTCACTCGCTCTCTGTAAAGCTATCCAAGAAACCCATCACACAAAAGAGCCCTTTTTTCCCCACAGAATATAAAAAATATGCATTAAAATTGCTGTGCGGGTTCCAAGGTTTTGTGCAGGATATGCATTATTCTTAACTGCATTAAAATACTCTGTCTGTAATCATCTGTACTTATGTCTATAAAAGTCTTAATGGAATCACGGTTGAACAGTCATCTGCCATTTTGATTTTATGGGCACAGCCTTTGTGGGGAAAAAAGTGAAAGTCGATAACAGTGTCATCTTAGATGATGAGGTTTTAATGACGGGGAGCTATCCAGTCACCTTTTCACAACCCCTGGAGATAAAGGACCACCAACTGTGAGCAAGGACAGTGAAGGAATTAATTTAACAATTGCAGTGGATGCAGAGAAGTGAGCAAGTGGTGTAGATAAGAAGCCAGACAGGCAAGAAAGGAGAAGAGACGTGTCAGGAGGAATCTGAGGAAAGGGAAGCACACAAGAAGACAATTTATGAACTCCCTCTGTTTATTTCCATCATATACAAAAAGGAAATGGTACAAAAAGGACAAAAAGCAGAAAGAGAGCAATAATAAACAAAACAGGGAAGTGCTAAAATTGTAGAAAAAGGAGGGAAAGAGATGGGAAAATGATATACATGAGAGAGAAAAAAGAGACAGATGGGCAATAGAAGGGCCAGAAGCCTAGCTAAGATGACTCAACAGGAAACAGTATAAATAAAAGAGGAGAGATGGGTGGGAACATTTACCAATCTGAACCCTTACAAACTTGCAAATAATTGGTTTGAACAAAAACAGATGTTTGCCTCAGGCCTTCCCACCTTCTCTGACACCTCTGACAGTCCATAATCGATTAGAGAGCTGCTGCCTGATTCATCGAGTTCACACAGAACATCTTGACCTGCCAACATCAATTTCAGGGGCTCAAGAGTATAGTGCTAGCAGTGATTTGAGGTTTCTATAGGAATCACAAAAAGTTTTACAAAGTTAATGCAATACGTAACCATATAAGCAAATTGATCATTTTCCATCGTATCAACTTGCAAACTGTGTGAAATTTACTAACAACATATATTGTTTGTATTTTATCCTGATTGGTCTAAGGAAGAGTGATATGAGTGAGTCACATATTAAATGTAAGGATGCCACCGATGTCCTTTGATGGACTGGCAGCCTGCCCACGACACTACCTGCTCTCACCTGACAGTAATTCGTAAAAGAGCTATGCATCCCCTGTGACCCTTATTTGTATTAAGTGCATGGATAGATGAATGGTTGCTGTAGATCCCAAGCTACTTTACTCAGACTCACAAATCCAGACTTGCGTTTTCTAAATTATATTTAATCATTATACAGTACAACAATCATCAAGAGTCTTTGATCAAGCAGGAACATCTCAGGCCAGATGAGATGTTAAGGTAACAGAGAGAGTCTAAGACAAAAGGCAAGTTTCAAGAATACAAATTATATTTTACTCATTTCAAGTTGCTACTTTTTAAAACAAAAGAAATGAACAATGAAATAAGGAAGAATGGGGGAACATTGTTCAAATTCTAAGCTAACTTTGGAGGATTAACTCTGGAAAAATAAAAAAATATTAACCTTTGCAAACACATTTTTCTATTAACAAAGCTAAATCATTAACGAAAATTCTATAATCTTGAAATATGCCTGTGCCATCAGGGAAGAAAAGCTAAAATGATGGAATAACTAGATCATTCAGGTAGTCAGCTGACCAAATTTTTTCGGGCTCATAACATTGTTGAACCAAGATCTGATCAAATGCAGCGATGCTATTTCATACCACCCACAGGCCTGTGTGGTAGCTGCTATGCATGATGGGTGCATCACTTCATCCTGTGAAATCTGGACTCATCAGACAACATGACCTTCTTCCATTTCTCCAGATTCCAATCTTTATGCTCCCAAGCAAATTGAACCCCTTTTTCCAATCAGCCACACTGATAAGTGGCATTAAGGCTACACTATGCTGTTAGGTCCCAATCCCTTGAGTTCCCTTTGCAGCGCGAGTGGAAATGTTCTTACTTTCACTCTAAAATTTGGCTGGGTTGTGGGTTCCTCTGGTGATTGTCTTTCTTTCTTACTCATTACTAAAGAAAACTTAAAAAGCAAAAGCAAAAAAAGTTAATTTTATTAACAGCGCTATGTCCAACAATAGGCCCTAACCTAAAGGGATACCGTGTAAATTTTGACCCAAATATTATTCTAGTAATGGAATAATGGATGATTTATTCAACATACAGTGGTTAACGTGTGCTGGTGTTCCAAGAGGGCTGTGCTTTTCAGAAACCAGATTTTGTAATTTTGCAGTACTCCTGGACTGCTTTGCTTTGCAGTTTCCCCTATATAAACACAGAATGCTCTGCTTTGTGCTACTTTTTCCTTTAATGCTTGTCATGCCCATTCTGTACCTATAGGAAGTTACAGGTGCCGCCCCCTAGTGGCCAAACGTGACACTAAAGCTCACACCTAGAGCTTTCACTCTAGGTGTGAGCTTTTCTTGTTAATGCTTTAAACATACTGTCACTGTCCAAACCTGTTTGGAAAAAATGTTGTTTCTGTTTAATAGTAATAAAAAACAATAACAATAATAATAATAATAATAATTTCTCCGTCTTTGTTAGCTGTTTGTAAAATTTTGTGCTTGTGCACTATATTTGCTGACATGCTAAAATATGCTGTCAGCATTTCCTGGGGTCTTAGCCCCCGCTAACACCTAGTGACACCCCTGGTAACAAGTATTGTGTAAGCAAACTTTTTAGATCTTGTGTGAGAATGTATCATGTTTGTCACCAGAAGCTAGGTTTATTATAAGATTGTAAACTTTATTTGAAATGGACTATTATTAAACTGCTCCTATGTTAGTTTCCCAGAGGACAACATCTTTACTGACGAGTGATATGGCTTACCTTTCAATATAATGGGAGGCCTTCAGGGACTTAGTGGTATATTCTACTGCTGTAGACACACATCATAATATGTGTTGCTGTAAATGAATGCACATCCCAGCTGTGTTGCAAAAACATCTCTCTATCCATCTTTGCTCTATGTTTTATTTCCCATTACATAAAGATGCCGCTAAAGTAATACTACAACAAAGCATGAATAGCTTGGTTTTATCTGGTCCTTAAGTGTATCTTGATGCAGAGAGGGGTTTTAATTTTCTAAATGGCTCTAAGAGCAAATGTTAGTGGACATACATTGTAAGACCTTTGAAAGAGCCAAGTTAAATTTAGCCATGCTGCCTAATTGCATGCTCCCAGCAGTCTTTAATAAAAGAAAGCTTCACTGTTTGTCAATACTTCTTTGATATATATTTTTTGATATTTCTTTTATACACTTGTAATCATTTCGCAATGACAGGTACCCAACATCAAATAAAATTATGAAAGATCAGAAACACAAAGGAGCGATCCCTCTTCCATAACATGCAAAACAGAAAAAGCCAGTTCACTTTGTGAAAACGGATATACACCTTTAAAAGAGAAGTATTCTGCTCAGTAGATGATAACTAAAATTATAAAATACAAGTTCATGCAAAGATTATATCGTTAATTATATAAGCCAATCCATGTTAAAATATGTCAGTAAAACTGTAAAAATTTGAGTAAACTATTTTGGTTGTGCATCAACTCTAAAATACTTAATTTTGAAGCATACGTGGATGATTTATAAAGCAAAACATGACATGTGACAAGTAAAGTTACTTACATTCCATAAACAGATTTTTTTTATTATCTCCAAAGGGAGATTCATTTAGCTGAGTGCAGAACTATATTTCATGCAAAACAACAAACACCACAGGATAAAACTTATTCTAAAAGACAAGTTCTTTAAAAAAAGAAAAAAAAACAGTATTTGTCAGGTTATCAGGAAAGCATTTAAATGATCAGATAAGATCACATTTGATCAAAGAGAGTGAAGTCAACTGGTGTCACTTAAACTGTACCTGCCAATATAGTAAAAAATTATATATATATGTATATATATATATATATAGATATAGATATAGATATACATAATATCTATGGATTAGGATGCATCAAATTTGAATGGTATGAAACATCAATTATCTAATGACTGTTATCTCGATAAACTAAGCTGTAACCGTAACATAATTTGACTATCAAGTCAAAATGTCTGACTGCCACTTTAAACAACAAAAAAGAAAGTTTATGATATATAAGATATTACCATTAATGTCTTTCTTTCCCTATTTTTGCTGTAAAAGCTGTAGATAAAGACACTGAACTTTGGATGGAAGAAGCAGATAAATAGCTCGTCTTGCTCCCATGAAAGGTCAGAGCTCTCATTATTTACAACACTGGATCTTTGTCATGGCTCACTGACAATGACCTTGCACAGGTCTCCTACCCTCTGTCTGTCTGTCTACAACCAGGTGTGTATGGGCTTTCATTTCCTCTATACACCTAGTGCTGGTTAACAATACACAGGCAAACATATTTGTCTACACCTTAGCACATGTACAAATATATCCATGCCCACAATACACATTAACAATACAGAGCGGACCTAAAGCCAGAGGAGTGACCTTGGCCGAGATTAGTAATGGTCCTGGAGG
Organism: Craterocephalus amniculus; assembly: GCA_036024015.1. Lineage (NCBI taxonomy): Eukaryota > Metazoa > Chordata > Actinopteri > Atheriniformes > Atherinidae > Craterocephalus > Craterocephalus amniculus. The sequence continues at coordinate 6,192 of JAVQJG010263792.1, forward strand.
AGTGAACCACTTCATCATGCCTCTGGGATATCCACTGTATGTTGGTTTTTCCATACTCTCCCCAACATTTTAAATGTTTTTATTTTTATCTTTAAAAAGGGCTCTGAAAAAACTTTCATTTTAATCAAAGTCAAAACGTAAAACGTGTTTCACTTGGCAGCTGCTCTGTTATCTAACACAAGCTCTTTGAGTGCTGCGCTGCAGGAGAAAGGATTATTGATACAAATAGTTGTTAGGCCTTTTGTCAGTTTACTATTCAGACCCACTAGCGAACTGGTTACTAAACCATTATTTCAAACACAAGCATGTTTAAAAAATACTTGGCAAGGGGTCAGACGGGCCATTTGACTATCGTCATCCATTTCAACAAATGAAATCATTGGAATGGAGCTAAAATCAATTTCGCTCTGTGGCCAGTCAGGAGAAGAATGAAAACAGTCTGCTTCACACTGAATATTTTTCTTCAGGAAACAACACTTTTAGCAATTGCCACAACTACAGCTTGCTGCTCGCCACCAATATGACACATCAGACGGATGTATAGATTATAGCAACATGAATTTGAAAGCAACCCTGAAAAGCTGAGGCCACCGACATTACTTCACAACCACAGGGAAATGTGACACCTTGTCAAAAATGGATATTTGTCTGCTATTGAAATATAATACAAAGTATTTCAATTTGAATTTCTCAGGCCAAATTTTCTGTTAGTGTATGTTTGTGTTTTACAAAAATGTGTGCTGTGACTCTAAACTAGATCTATTCAAAAAAGTGTCAAAAATGTTTTGCTGATAAAATGTGTTTTTTTAAATAAAAGGCAGAATGAAGTGACTTTTTAGGTATGTCTAAAGAGTGATGTGGTGATAATGGAGTGAAATGATAACACTAGATATAATCTTTCCAGAACATCTTTTATTAAGTTAAATTTTAGCTGTATCAATAGTAAAGATGGAGGACGAGAATACAAGAAAGAACAGTGTTCTTCAGGATGATATCTGCAAGCTCAGTAATAAGTAGTGAATGTTTTATGCCTCTGCAACAATAATTCATTAATAATGTAAGGCCTCTAAGTAATTCAATAAAGTGACATGAAAGAATATGCTTCCCACTAAGATAAAAATAAAAAAATTACAAACCAATCCCAGAACTGTGACAACCCAGCTCCAAAGCACTTTAAAGCAATTTTCTCTTAAGTTAACTTCCACAGATACTTGTCTTTCAACGCTACACACATCTAGTCTAGTTCAGGGCCAATATTTCCAGTAATATGGAGTCTGGGTTTGCTTAATTTGGCCAGTTTATGAACAAAAAGTATCAATCATCCACATTGTCACCATTTTATAAACTGCCCAGCGTAGTAGCCTCTGAATACTGCTGCTGATGATTCACGTTAAAGATAATTTGGGGATTTGTCTAATGATACTGCTGAAACAAGCAATCTCCGCCAACTGATGCTGCACCCCGTCATTATGCACAAGGCCAGCACAGTTCACTTCAGCTGAATCTTTAATGTGAAAACCCAAGGTGTTGTTTTGATTTTAGACAAAACATGTCCTTGATAAGTTATGCCCTGCGGAGGCACTTTTTGGATTTATGGGTCACATCCAGCTGCCTGCAGCGCCTAAAAATGGTAAATCAGCATATAAATGGCTGCATTATTGAGAGCGCTAAGAAAACATCAACCCACAAGTCCATTATATGAATTGGACTCGCCCTCACTATGGCATGCAATGGGCTCCAGTCACTCCAGGGTCGAGTGGTGATAAATGAAAGACCACAGTATGAATACAGGCTTGGTCAATGGTATAGCAGAACATGTGAACAACTGTTCTCTTTTGTTTATACTGACCTTGTAATTTATCAGAGGGATGCAGGGATGGTTGAAAATGTCTAGGATTAGGAGAAGGTGGAGGAATAGAGGAGGAGAGAGAAGTGGAAAAGAGGGATTTAAGCCCCCCAAAGAAAAAGAGGCTAGTGAGTAGAGACCAACGCACCACAGTGCATCCGAGATGATATGGATAAAGAGATGATGAAGTTCAAATATCAGGGGTTTAATCACTTTAGAGTAGGAATACTATGTATATCAGATATTGAGCATGTTTTTATTTATATATTAATGTATTTATTAATTAATTAATTAACCGAGCTTATGAGATTATGCAAAATTTGGAATATATAACTTTTTTTTAAAACAAACTGGGTGCAACTTTCCGTTTTTCATGTTTGTGGGGAGTATTAAACTCAGAAATATCATGTTTCACCAGAGTACAGTAAATTTGCTTAGAAAAAGCCATTTATATAGTTGTGACATAGTAAGATTTTCATCTTTAATCCACTGATAAATAGTTCGGATTGTTTCTATAAAGCGTCCTCTTTATTCTAAGTTCTCCGACAGGGGTTTTCCACCAAACTGGTCTGAAACCAGAGCCTAACTAAAAACCTGTTCTTTCAGGGCTTTGATATTACGGTATGTATTATGTAATAATGTAATATTATGAAGACATAACTTTGCTTTAAAAGTGATCAATAAAATCTTAAAATCAATCCTAAAACATACTGGTAACCAATGTCATGATGCAAAAAAGGGGCTAATATAACTATATTTTGTAGTTGTGGTTAAAATCCTGGCAGCAGCATTGCGGAGTGTCTGAAGTCTGTCCAGGGGTCATGTCCTTAAAAGCTAAAAACGATCTTATTCTAGACATATTTCAAAGGTGATAAAAACATGACTGTGAGTTTTTGTATGATTTTCAAAGCTCAGACTGTTATGCCAAGGTTATTTGCTGCAGACAACACACATCATTATATTTCCCTAAACATCTATCATAAAACATCTGTCAAGCCAAAACTGACACAGACTGGAACCATGATGATTATCAGACCTGTCTTACATTAAATGACATTAAATGAACTCACACAAGTATTGTTGCAACATTTAGGGCTTCAGACTTCTATGTGTTTCTGAAAGTTTTTCTGCAGCTCGCCACATTTATAGGGAACAGAAAGTCACACACTAATTGATGTTATTAATTCACAAATACAAAAGACTTGACAACGGGAAAACCAGCAGGCAACATCCCCAAAGATAAATGGAGACATTCTCAATGAAGTCAACTTGGCAGACAGAAGTAGAAGAAGATGAGCACAACACAGCATGACACAGCGCCAATTATGGAGACGAGGTCATTTTGATATAATTTTTTACTAAAAGGCAGAGGAATGAACATATTTGATTATCCAAGCCTTTGAAAGTCACATTCAGTGTTCATGTATAAATGCATTTGACTTATGTGAATTAAGTGGAGTTTTTTTAACTTCATTGTTCAAAATCTTTCACTTTTGGTATATATCTCTTGAGTCAGTCACATCAATTTATCAATTAGTCATTATTTGCTAGAAATGTTCAGATGAATTAATTAAGTTATTTATTTGCTTATTTATTTATGTAGGAAAAATAGTTAAATTCGATGCACACAAACAAATAATAACAATAATAACTTTCTATAGCGCCCTCCAAGGAACCCCAGGTCGCTTTACAAAGGAAAGGAAAGTGAAATAAAACATTACCAACACTAATAAAAAATGCATTCCTCAATCAAGCCAGTGGATTTTATTATGTAACCTTATTTCCTGCGTTTTTAATAGAAGAAAGCTTTGGATATATTACAGGCATCTTTGTCTCCACACCTGCTGCTAAAAAGCATTCAAACTGTTTGGTCATTTCATTATTAGTTTTCCCACTATCTTGACATTATGATGAGTGCTATTAGGAGAACCAGTTCACACCATAATACAAACTGAATAAAACTTATTTTACTCATAGGTACATAGACAACACATAACACTTTAAATCTTAGCCCTGCAGATTTTTCATGTGAACCTCCACCAAATAAATCCAAACAAAATTCAGTCAATTTAAACAGAACAGCTCATTCTTTGCATGTAAAATTATGTTTACCCTCAAAACTGCCAAATTGATGAGAGTTTTTCTATAATTTTAGCCTTAGAAAAAGAATAAAAACAATTAATGAATGAAAATAATAAGAAATATAAACTCATACCTTTTTCTATTTATACTTGCAAAGTTTTATAGCTTCTCCTGGCCGAGAGTAATAATCATTAAAAAGGGCAACAAAGAGAGAGATACGGGTGTATTAAGTAGAAACAAGAGATTTATCTCAGCCCCACAAAACACTGAAATATGGCACAGGTTTATGGCAGAGTCATAATTCAGCCAAGGGGGAAATATATTTATGCACAATCTGATGCATTAGAGGAATTTATAATCAGCGAAGCAACACCAGCCACTGATGAATATGCAGCACTCGGAGTGCAACTCTGCATTTCAGCACTGAAATTTGAAAAACAGCAATACTCAAAAAGCAGGGTTACTGAGTCAGGTACTTAGGCAAAATGTCATCTGTTGATTAATGATTAACTCTGATAGAGAAAAATCTCACAACTCTGACATGTTCCTCCTGGTACAAATTGTCAGCTTTTTCCCATACTCGCGCTGACATTCAATGTGTTTATTTCCTCCATATTTTTCTCTGCCATGGAGAATTTAGAAGCTTCCTCTCAGGGACTTATTTGTTGGGTGTTAAATCCTGATACTAATAAGTATCTCTGAAAAAAAATAAACTTTGATTCCACTGTCAAGACTCCACATTTTTAAATAAATCACTTGAATATAAAATCATTTAATTGTTGCTCAGGTCACTCTATTGTGCAATTAATTAGGACCGTACCGTCCGTCCGTACCGTCCTCTTCCGCTTATCCGGGGTCGGGTCGCGGGGGCAGCAGCCTAAGCAGGGAAGCCCAGACTTCCCTCTCCACGGCCACATCAGCCAACTCATCCGGGG
>JAVQJG010263799.1:0-27276 GCA_036024015.1 Craterocephalus amniculus
TATTTTACAGGAAGTTGTGAGTTTAAAACATGCTTTTAGATTAATAAATTAGATAAATCACAAAACCTTTGAGCAAAAGTTCCTTTAAACTTATAGCACAAGACATTTGCTCTCAATCAGACACTAGTTGGTTAGAATAAAAGCTGCTTAAATGATGCATTAATAAAACATAAAAATAATTAATACATTCTATTCTTGTCAATTCCCCCTATTTGCTTGTTGCCATGTGGAAAAGTCTCAATGATCATTTGGCCTTTGTTTTTTTTTTTTTTAGTTATCATCTTCACTTTTTCCTGAAATAGATGGAGCAGATGAGGGTTAAAGATGTTCACCTGCCCAGGTAAACGCTGAGATGTGTCCGCTGACATTTTGCCACAAGTTTGCACAAACAGTGATTATACATGTTGTTTTCTTTTTCGTTTCTGTGTTTAATATCAGAGAGTCTGTAGCGCTCTCCTGTTGAATGACACGTAACTTTCATCATGGAGAAGACTCAGAGCCAACCTAATAAACTATATACACCGCTTCTTCCTGTGTTTGAGGGAGGAAACACTTAAAAAAAGCTTAAAGAGTGAGTTGAAAACACAAATTCAGTTTTTCATGTCAGTTATGTGAGTTTAATACCGCAGCTGCTGGATGCGGCCGAGCTAAATGATGTTATTTAGAGGCAGATTATTTTCTTCAAGGTTAAACTGGAAGGTTTAACTTGGCGTCCTGATTAGTCATTTTGGTTACGTTTCCATTAAAGTGCATTTCAAGATGTAAAAGGCTGTAAAGCCCACCTAGACCACACTTTAATTCATTCTATTAATACGTTTTTTTCCTTCGAACAGAAACAAGGCTGCAGTAAAATCAGACTGATGAGTGGCTTAAAGGCGTGACTGCACGGATGGAGAGTGTTTAGTTCAGTGACCTCCGTACGAACCTGCAGCGTCGGCAGAAATCTCCTTTTGACCGATTCCTCTCCTGAGCTCCCGCAAGCCTAAATTATTACTTCTCTCTCCCTCTTTTCTTCTTCCATCCTCCATCCCTCCTCATCCCCAAATCTCTCTCTTTCCCCCCTTTGGCTGACCGTCTCGTGTTGTCTTTAACTCCTTCTCGGGGGCGTTGTTATGGTCAACATGAACTGCAGGTGAACCTCTGACCGCACAGTGGGTGTGCGGCGTGGGTGGGCTGTCGTCAGTCTTCCATCTCACTCTCATTTTCTTTGACCTTCACCGTCTTCTTCCTCTTCTTCCTCACCCACCTCTGACCTCCCTCCTTTCACCGGTACTCCCACGTCCCACTGCTTCCTCTGAAATCCAGGTTGGTGCTCACACTTGACCTGAACGTGTCCTCCTCAAGAATTGATGCTGGACTGAACACACAAGTCCAGATACGGCAGCTGATTGAGTTAAATCTCTGGCTGCTGTTAAGCCTTCATTCATATCACAATGTTTCCATCCGACCAATACTTTTGGTTGAAAAGACACCACGTCCATATGTTTTGATTTAGTAGAAAGGTGAAAGGTGAAAAGCCGTCATTTTCAGGTCGCTGAAAGGACTAAACTCAGTCCAATTTTTATATTTTTGGACTTCATTATGACGGACCGACCAGATTTAGCCCAAAAAACAACGTTCAAATGACGTCCAGTGTTCGGTGTGTCTGCTCTTGTTGCTCTAATTATTCTGAGAATGGCAATTAAATGATTTAACCCCCTGAATTAAATGCCTGAGTCGTGAATCCCACACAAGCTCACATTTTAAAGGATTAAAATGACTTAAAAAGACTAAGATCTGTCGTTTGTTTTCATTTATTTAGTTTTCTTCACCTTTTATTTTAATGTCTTATCACTTGGAGGTGGAATTACTGATCAATTTCTGTATTTATTTTAACCCATTTAGCTGCTCAGTGCACCAAAAAAGCTCATTTACTAATGTTAGGGAGGTTGTACAAAGAGACAGCATGCCTGCTTATCAGCTTAAATGGGAAAAAATAAGTTGTAGAGGTTTAAATCTGGAGTTAGATGGCCCATTCCACCTCATGGGTGCCATTACATTCACCAGGAAATTATATGTATAAATACTCATGAAAATCAACTGTTAAATATATTTTCTTTTTAAAAAAAAAAATCCTTTTAATTCATCTGTGTGCACAGCAAAAAGTCGGATTTCAAATGTGAGGGGAAAAAAGAATAGAAAATGAATATATGTTGCCTAAAAAAAGGAAAAGTTGAGACATGAGGAGACAAATTATCTCTTTGGAAAAGGAATTTCACACTATAGTCTTGGTTTGTAATTGTTTATATTCTACTTTCAAGTGTAGATTTACTCATTATAAAATCTCAATAAGTTTTAATATTTCCCTGAGATGATCATGGACCAAAATACTAAAAACAGGATTTTTGATCTCGCTTAGATTTCAGTTTTTGCAGTGAAAGGATAAAGATAACACTTTAACATGAATAAAATGGATCCTGCAGAACTTATGAGGGCTTTTTTAATTGTTTTGATACAGTATCAACTCTCAATTCTATACTTAATGTCACATGATCAACAGGAAGTTACACCAGTTAATTAGCAGCTTGTGCAGAGCTAATCGGCTAATTAAACCATGACCTGAGCCAGGTGTGTTGCAGCAGGGAAGCCTCTAAAACCAACAGGACGATAATTTGATGATATTGATTATATTGTTTATTATTTTTCAAATCACTATTTTAAGTTATATTTGGTCCATTGTTTATCCAATTGTCCAGTGAATTATAGGGGTGGGACAATACATTGAGATATCGGAAAACATCGAATTGCTGTATCACTATATCGATATAATATCGTATCGTGATCAAACCAGTGATTCCCACCCCTAGTGAATTACTTGTCAAAAAATCCAGTAAACTTGTGGTTTGGGTTTCCTTGAAATGGTAAAAATGGCTTTAGATCTTTAGAGAAAATACAATGTGTGTGAGAATACGGGTTTTTTGTTGTAAGAATGAATTATTTGACCATATCATTACAGAGAAAACATAAGGGGACAGTAAAGAAACCTTTCTAAGCATGTTTTTTAGCTTTCACGTGAGATTTGGTCAAAGAGAAATGCAACTTTTGGTTAAAAAACCTTGTAAAAAAAATTAAGTAGGCTTTAGATGACTGGTGGCCATGTTGAAAAGTTACATGTGCATGTAACTTTTAGATAAGAGCAAATTAAGCTCAATTGGGGAAAATTACAAAGAAAACCATTCAGTGGAGTAACCAACACAAAAATAATACCTCTTCTTCTTCATTTTCAGTCTGTCACCTCTTCATCGCCAGCCTCATCATGCCCCTTTCTTCATCCTGATGACTCATCTTATTGGTACGTTAGCCACAGATTAAAAAAACTAGTTTTTTTTCTTTCTTTCAGTGAAATACTTTTCCTGACAGTGAGAATGTATTCAGGTTCGCTTTGAACATGCCGGGGTCAAAGTACGTCAGACGTGATGGAAAATGACTGGAGGGGAGGCTTGCAAACAGAATTCCAGTTGTTTCATTATCACCTCAAACACACACACATAGCGGCGAGCAGGCCTGACACATCAAACGCTCGTAGCTTGTAAAAATGTAGTAGCCCATCTGTACCTGCAAGCCTATCCTTCACACTGCCAAAGTTCAGCCCAGTGATATCAGCTTACAAACTCACACACACACACACACACACACACAGATGTCAGCTTGCAAATACTCACATGTGTACAGATGTGCCTTAACAGCTTGTGCTGACACCTCTGAGGCCGTCCAAAGTGCAAATCCCTGTCTCCATAAAGTCTTCTGTCAGGTTCAATGCTTGGCTTCTGACTGCAACTAACATGATTTCTGGATGAAAAAGGGGCTAAAAGAAAAGAAGAAAACAAATAAAATCCACTGTGTATCCATCTGCAGCTCTTGGTATTTGTTAGATAACAAATGTGTACATAGTAGAGTGTTCTCATCCTGGGTTAGGATATGTAAACCGTACTCTCTAAGGCCTGAAAACAGGAATGTAGCCTGTGAAGCTGCAAAGCGGAGCAGCTACTGTAGTGGGAAAACTCTGAACGACTGACTGTCCGTCAAACAAACACGTTCATCATCCTGAGCAGAACTTTTTGTTTTGCCAAGAACGTGTTTGGCCCAGCTTCATGTCAAATGTGAAATGGAAAAGAAATAATTCTGTCCATGGAGATGATTTCAACATGTGTTAGCAAATATCGAACATCCCTGCTCTTTCACAATGTCTTTTATTTCAACCAACATCCGAAATACCGACATTGTTAAATAGGGTTCCACAATATATCATCTGAGCATCGGCAATCGCAGGTCAAATCGCAACGTAGAAGGCAAATTAACTCTGTTATCTAATTTCAAAATGTGTATCAGATACACATTTTGTACAGTAATATCACCAATCATCATCTATCATAATCAGTTTGACGAAGAACAAACTTTCTGTGGTAAAACACAGTTAAAATGTGTGCATAATAAAACAAAATGTACTCAGTTGCTGTCGGATTAAAAGCGGGCTATAGGAACAACCAACAGACAAAAAACAGACGTGCAACATTTATAAAGAGCTAAGATCAGTGCAGATTTAATGTCAACGAGATGGCAGAAGAACTAAAAGTGCTGTTCAAGCCATCTGCTGAGAATTCTTGTATTTTTTTTTATTGTGCAATGCATTTAGAAAATATCCCAATGCCAGTTTTTTGCAGCCCTATTGTTAAAGTCAAAATTTTTAGTATATGTTAGGGATCCCCTCAAGACAAAAAAGGGAGACTGAATCATTTGAGGTAACTAACATCACATACAGTATCTTCTATGATTAATGAACACATCATGAAGGATTTATGCCTGTTGTGCCTAACAAATCAGAATATCTCAAATATTGCATATTTTGACGTTTTAAGTTAGATGAGGTTTTATGCATATGTACATGGTGAGTATTTTTTTTCATTAAACAAGTGCGGTGTTATTTGTTCTAACAGTGGTCGAACATTCTTAGAAATTAATTTTGGCTATGCAATAACTCCTAACTTTTGTTGGTTTATTTATATTTATGTCAAACTTAAAAAAATATAGCAAACACTGTTAAAGTTTAAAGTTTTACCTCTTGGCAGCCACATGGAAAACAGTTTTTAGTCATTTTTTACTTCAGAATCTTGAGGATTCATCCACTAATTTAATCTTTATCTATCTCTATTTGCCAAATAAAAACATGTGGTTCCTTTTTTAAAAATTTATATATATATATAAAACCTTCGATCTTGTTTCCAGGTTGTTGGATGACTGACTGATCATATTTCACCTCCATGTTTGTGGCAGCATGGTTCTGTGTGTGTGTGTGTGTGTGTGTGTGTGTGTGTGTGTGTGTGAGTAAGTTGGTGCTCGCCTCAGTGTGTCTTTCTTGTTTGTTTTCTGTTGTCCACGTACCACCAGCACACTGTCGTAAACTCATTTTATACACCGTGCCCCTCTCATTAGTCCCTGTGTTAACTAGCAGTGAGGAATGCAGTTGAACAGCTCAGTGGAAAAAGCTGTATAATTTAACAAGATCTTAATCACGAGATTGTTAGTGGGTTTCATCACCGTGTATGTGCGCGCTGTGACGTCTCCCAGAGCCCAGGTAGAAGATGGTGATCTGCTTTTTATCTCATCATTCAGCCCTGACTGCTATGATCTGAGCAGCTGCAGGCTGATATGGTGGCTAAAGCATCTTGTAAGTGGGGAAATATCCCTGTCAGCTAAGCTGTGTGGTGTTTTTAAAGCATTAAAATGTGTTTTCTTTCATTTTTTTCTGCAGGAAAAAATTAAATGTGTTTTCATATATTTTTAAATGTTATGTAGTTATTTGTTAGATACAGTGTTTATTAAGAGAACTGGGGCTGTTTCTGTTTTCTGGTTGGAAATGGATTTGAAATGGTCTGCGTAAAACAATGTACTGGACTAATAAAGCGTTTTAAATACAGTTTTTAATGCCGTGCTGCCAACAAGCTTATGAGGGGTGGTTGCTCTGCTCTGCTCTGATGGCTTCGGCCAAGCGCTGGTTAACTTATAAACTGATTTCTGACATTCTCCTTTCCTTGCTTCTACACTAGCCATCATTATGCGATCCTGATTGTTTCCTCGTCATGTAAAGCTTTTAAAACCAGCAAGCTGTGCTCCCACCTTGCAGACAGGTTGTGTTTTAATAAATCTGTGCTATAAAATTTGCAAATCGAGCAGTTTTCCTCTGCAGTAATTGTACAGGTGAATTTTGTGTGACTTTAACCGCTGTTTTCAAGTATATTCATGGGTGGGGATGGAAATTTGTCATTTTGCTGCTTCAGGAACATCAGTGAGTCCTGCAATACACTGTCACTTACTGTAGAGCAAATATTTAAATATTTACATTCATACATTGCAAAAACCAAACTTTCTTTTGTGATAAAAAGTAGAAAAAATGACATGGCCATACTTTTTTAAATAGAATATTCATTATGTAAAAATTAAAAAAGTTAATTTATGTAAAGATTTTGAACGAAATACAAAAATACATAAAAAAAAATAAAATGTAAAATATGACGAAAACAGAAAAGTATCAAGGTATAAGTCTATAGAAGTAAATTACGGTACGCATAAAACACGTGGCACTGTTTCTTGAAATGGTTAATTTGATGTTGCCTCAATGTATAATTGTGGTCATGGCCAATTGTTGAGCTGTATTTTCTTCTTCCTCCAGCATTTTTTGTCTTCTTGGAAAGTGAATATCACCCCGAGTGAGCAGTTGATGTAACTGCATGACCCAGTTTGGGTGGTTTGTTCTACCTGAGTGAAGTGCAGTATGAAAGCAAACCACAGCAAAGTTGTAAAATTCCCATTGCTGGACAATCCTGGTTATCCTGGTGCTTCCTAAATGATATGCCGTTATCACGATGGACCACTAGCCTAACAATATGCATATTATTGTTTTTCACATTATGTTCAGTCAGCAGCAGAGAAACGTATCGGTTGGATTTTAGTGCTGCAATAACCAGACATCAACACTTTTTATTTGCCATTTTTCTTTTGGATTAAGTATATAAAAAATATCAGTGAGTGATTTAGGCTTCAGAGTTTCTTCTGATCTCCAGCTGACACCATAAAAATGTGTACTCAGGTCAGTATAGAAGATGTTAACTTGGTCTTAGCTGGAGGCAGAATAAAAATAACTGCATTGGTTTTAAAACACAGAAAATATTTTAACAGAAAATATTTGCTATGCTTCCATAATAAATATTTTTAATATCAAAATTAGGTTTATTTATTTATTATCTATTATAATGAGCTCACAAAGACAAATGGGTAAGCATTCAGGTATCTTTCTCTGTGATTACAACTTTAGATCTCGATGCAGATCAGAGGTTGGTGGCAAGTCTTTGACCTTCAAGAAGACTCAGGAAACGGCCTCAAAGTTTTCCTTTAATTTCCCAAGACACCTTTTTTTCCTATATTTTTTTCTCCAGTTACGAGCTTAAGATTGTCTGAAGCTTTCAGCAAGAGGTCAAAGTTAAGTGAGCCGAGCTGGATGAGGAAGAGGAGCGTGAGACTCACAGAACGGACGTCCAGACTCACACTGAAGGGACTTTTACAGGAAATGACTTTGACATTTTGACATTGTGACGAACAGTAAGCATGAGGTCACCCTCGCAAATCCTCAAGGTTTCCTTTGAAAAAGATGTCACACAGTCTTACAGTCACACATCATAGACTTCCTCACCTAGGAGAGATTCCTGACATCGAACAAACGTGCGATCCGCTTGTCCATTTCCTGCACCGGACAGGACGCTCTTCAGATCCCGCAGACAAAAGCAGCCAGAGCCGCCCTGTTTGTCCCGTCATGGCAAACCTCACCTTTACAGCCGGTGAGAGCTGCGTCTCTGTCCTGTCTCACAGCCTCCCCTGACAATAAAACAATGCCCGTCTTTGTTCAGCTTCTGATGCGCTGTTTGTATGTGTGTGGCCTTAAAAACACTCACACACAGAGCGATATGTTTACCAAAGCAGTGGGACGGAGCAATTAGCGATTAGCATCAGCATTAATACGCCTTCAACCCGTTAAAGTCGCAGATTTTGTTTAGTGGCTCGTGAAAAGCAGCGCTTAACGACCTCTGAGGCCGATGTTAAAATCGGTGATGAAGTTTAACAAAGTGTGTGTTTCTTGTTGGGGGGAGGTTTGTCCTTATAGATGTGGCAACGAGCTGGAGACGGTCCCGAGAACAGCTTTGTTGTCTCCTGTTTACATACGTTGGTGCCTTTTTATTTACTCATTTATTTATTTCTCTTGTGTGTCTGTATTTGTTTTTGCAGTGTTACATTTTGCCTTTGGTTTGTGTGTGTTTCTGGTCACAGTTACACAATATCCCTCTGTGTATTTGCTTGCAACAATAGATAGTAAAGTTGGTTTCGTACTGTGATGATTGCTCTATAAATCTAAGTGCATGCAGGCCGTTTGTTATTGCAACTCATTGTTCATTGTCTCGTTGGAGAGTTGTGCTGCTCGATCACAAGACTCTTCATCACCGCTGCGTCCTCATCAGTGTGTTAAACTGCTTAATAAGCCCATTTGTGGTGTTGCTTGGCAGAGGCACGTTTATGTTGGGGACTCTTCTGAGGAAACGTCGGTTTGTCTTAACGAACTCGCAGCTGCAGTTCGGTTCAGCCCGGCTCCAAGTTCAAGTCAAGTTTAGGTCAAAAACGGGTCTGAGGAAGGTCGAGACCGCTTAGAAACTAACATTTCAAGTAATTTAAAACAATCACATACAATTTTCCAGAGGCAGCTTTATTTTAAAACCACAATTAAAAATATGTCCTGTTGACTAAACTTGAAAAAGTGTTTCAGGGCTTTTAGTAGATTTAGATGATATTAATTAAAAAACAGGATCTATGAAATGTGGAAACACTTTGTTTTTTATGAAGTTAGACCAAAATGTTAATAAACCACATGACGTTTTTCCAGTTGAAGCCATGACGAAGATTCATCCCAACTCGGAAAAGATGGAGATACAAACATCTTTTAACGCTTGGAGTTCTGTCCCTGTTCATCCTGGGAACCATGATGATTGTTGTTGGACATTTTGGAGCTGAGAAGTTGGAAGAAAATACACGTTGTTATGGTCTAAGGCTGAAAATATTCCTGTTCTGTATCCAAGCATTTTCCTGGTTGCCTTGTGTATTTTGCATTAATTTCAAGATCGTTGCTTCATGCTTTTCCTCTATGAACAAAGAGCTCTGCTTGTGTTTTTCCTCCTCTTTGAGTAAAAGTTTGCTCTTGGTTTAATGAAACAGAAAGGTGAAAATGGTGTATGAGGAGACGAGAAAGAAAGACTGTTTAATTTTGTGACAGTTTGTGTGGCCTTCAGGAAGTTACAGGTTAAGTGCCCCCTAGTGGCCAAAAGTTACAGAGTATCTCTTTAAAGGCCCTAAACCTGTAATTTCCCCCAAATTTTAACTTTTGACCCAGATATCAGCCTGATCTGAGTATTAAAGGATGAATTCTGGGGTCAATATACAGTGTTTGACACATGTCCGAGGGGGGCTGCCTTCTTCAGAAACCAGACATTGTAACTTTGCAGAAGTGGATCAGTCTCTCATGGGATCATGTGACCTGCAGGGCTTCCATTTACAGCTACTATATAAAACAGTGGACTGTGCTTCATGCAACTTTTTTCTTAAGGTTTGTCGTATCTAAACAAAGAGGAACCCAAAAAGTGAGACTGTTTAATTTTGCAACAGTGTTGTGACCTGTGTGGAGTTACAGGTTTAGCACCCTAGTGGCCAAAGTTACAGAGCATCCCTCATGTATCACAGCATGTAGTAGCAGAAGGTTTTTTGGCAGTAACCATATTTTTAGCTGCTCTACATGCATCAGTATGTGTGCATGTGACTTGTGAAGTTGTGGTTGTCGCCTGAAAATAAGGCTCCCTGAAAGCACCTCTATATTTTAAACTTTGGTAAAATGGTGGACAGTGATGAAAAGTGCTTGTTTTAGGGCCCTTACATAACGTCTGCAATACCTCTGCTGTGATCTCAAAATAAAGCAACACTCATCTCTTATAGTGTTGCCATGTTTATTGGTGGAGTTTTCTAACACGGATCCTCCGGTGGTAAACAATCAAGTATGTTTGACTCATGTCAGATATGTGTGTTGAACACAAGGTAAATTAGCAAGAATATATATAGAATATGTATATCCAGGTCGTTCCCATTGAGACACAATAAGTCTCTTTTTCAAGTGAAGTCTTGCCGAGACAACAGTCTAAAACATTGAATTTCAGCACTTAAAATAAAACAGCGAAACAGAAATGTCTTGATGTAAGACATGGAATGAGGTGCCTCTGACTAATTATGCTTGTTTTTATAGCATTGTAGTCTTTGGGAACAACACATTGGTTAATGATGGAACTGGTGTCCATTAAAAATATTCAGTTTGCTGCGATGGACGGGCAACCTGTCCAGGGTGCAGCCTGCCTCTGGCCTGATAGTTGCTGGGATCGGCCGCAGACCCCTGTAACCCTGAACTGCATTAAGTGGTGTAGAAAATTAATTAATTAATGACTGACTGACTGATTTTCAGTTTGGTGAGCTCAGTACCTGTTGCAGCAATATAATGCAATCAAAGATTGACATTGAACAAGAATGATCAATGTCACACGTGTGCTTCAGTCATTAATTCCCTCGCTTAATAAACATGAGCTATTCTCTGTATAATAGTAATCTATGACTTCCATTTGGCACAAATTACTATATTTTCTCTCATTGTCAGCAGCTGCACAGTAGAATATCCCGTTATGAAGACCATTTTTGACTCATCTGAGCCAACCACATGGGAAAATGAGAGTAAAAATAAGAAAGTAGGTAGGACTGTACTGTGGACTTCATGACAAATGACTGGCAGATAGTATTTTATGTGCTCCAAACCCAATCAATGAATGACTGATTGCATTGCTCGAGACAGGAGGATGTTGGTTAGAAATAATTTTTGTGTTAGTGACTCAGTCTCTTCTTTTCCAGTGAGTTTGTTGCTACAGGCACAATTTCTCTTCTACTGCTGAGAAATACGTTGGCAAATGTAAGCGTTGGGTGATCTGAACCCAACTTTTCTCTTTGTTTTTATTAATAAAATATTTTGGAAGTAATTTAATGATTGCTCAGATATACCACATAGTCTCATGGTAAGAAAAAAAGAATAACCTCTTTAATAAAATATTGCAGCTCTTATAATTGTGACTGAATCGTGATCTGGCTGGAGATTTCCACCCTTCTAGTAGCTAATCTCTAAATTCAATCTACTTGGAAGAAATACATGAAAATCCATCTTTTGAATGTTCAAACCTCGAACTTCCTGCACGCTATTTCAGTCCCGATCTCCCCTTTTTGTTTCTTGACATCCTAAACCATCACACAGTTTGTATTTCCTCCTCAGACGCTGGACCACCCTGTTCTCATTTTCTCATCCATCTTCCTGCCTCGCAGCATAAAGGCCGTGATATCACTCAGTGCCAGACGACCACCAGCTGACAGGGAGGGCGGGAGTTTCTCCAGATGAATTAACCTGCTTATGAATGCGTGTTCGTTATGTTCTGGGACGTTACTGCAGCTCCGACTGGGAGGGAAGCTCCTGCCAACAGGGAGAGCCGAGCCTCGGCTTAACATTTTCATCCACTGCATGCATATGTGTGTGTCTCCCTGAAACACTAGAAGCCTCCTTTTATAAAAAAAAAAAAACTTTCTTACTTGGCTTATTTTTCTTCTTTAATTCAATATAACTAATGTTTCCTTCATATTCTCTCCTCTTTGTTTGACTTTCCTTGTCGCTGCGCTTCTCTATTTGTACTGATCCCCCCGCTCCCTCCATCTGTTTCGCTGTATTTCTTTCAATTAACTGCTCTGTTTATATGTAATTCCTAAAGCCAGAGCTTATAGCGCTATAATAAAAGTTAAATCGATGCAGACTAAACATTTGGGCTCGAAATGACGAACACGAAGAATCACGGCCAGCTCCGTGATGTAATATCCTGTTGGGTTAAATCCTTTTATTTGAAAGTAACTTGGAGTCTTTTCTTTGCATCCCCGAGTTAATGCCAAACTGTACATGTTCCCCGCAGGCACACACGGTCTCATATCCTCTCGCTCACCTCTGTAAATGGGAGCAGGAGAAGCAGGGTTCAGACGTCAGAGAGGAAACGGCCAACAACTTTATTCCAATACGGTTTTGTTGCTGCGATTATTAGATTTCGTGAAATAAATCCATTTTAACCGGGCTGTTTCAGAATGCGGCGTGTGGCTGTGTGTGAGTGTGTGCGCACGCTCAGAGTTAAACTTCTAATTTTTTTAGCATCTGTGTGTATTTCTGGCTCTTAATGACACTTATGTACATTGTGTGTTCAAAGGAGTGTGTTACAGTGGAGCTATACATTAGCACTTATTCCTCCCTGCAGCTCGGCTCAGTTTCAACCCGACATGAAAATGATTTCACTTACTGGTCTGATCTGGTGACCTGTGTGTGTGTGAACTTGTATTTTCAACATTCAGGTGCTTTTTTACGTTATTCTGTTGTCTGTGCTTTGACTATCTTTGCTGCATCTTTCACGACTAAAAGAAGAGTGAAGGATGCACAAAATCTGGATGGCTTATGTTTAGCTAATGTCCCCCGGCGTAATATAACTTGATTTTCTGTATGTGTGTGTGTGTAAGATCCCCAGGTTATAGGATAAGTTTGGTATTCTGCAACCTGGAGCTATTTTCTAGCATGAAATACGATCATTTACTCTCCTAGACAGTTTTGGTGTAACTTGAACTCCTTCGGGAGATATTTAGATCCACAAGCGATCAGCGTACATCCAATATAATGGGAGTGAACGGGGCCAGCTTGCACAACCTTTAAATAAGACAATTTCTGCCACAATACTCCTTCATTTCACAAATGTGTTGTTATGAATTGCTGGTCTGGTCTGAAGCGGCTTGGAGTTGTTAATGGCTGTAAATAACGACGGATCACCACAAAAACGCAACTCTGAGCTGCATGGAGCTCACAGAGGGATCAGACCAGCGATTCATAATAACATGTTGGTAAAATGAAGGAGTTTTGTGGCTTATTTAGAGGAAGAGTGGCACTTGCCCTGAACTCTCGCATTATATGGATATATGCTGATCTCGAGTGGATCTAAATATCTCCCAAAGGAGCTCAAGTTACACCAAAACTGTCTTTTCTGGTTCCTTGAGGATAGCTCGGGTTCCTCTATGCTGCAGGTTTTAGACGTTTCCCTGCTCCAACACACCTGACTTCAACTAATGGGTCATTGTACAGAACTTAACAAGCTTTTGGATCTTTGGAGCTGAGATGAACCCTGCTGGACGGCGGCTCGTCTTGTACCGGAGTCTACGTATTAAAGATTATACCTGGCAGATTTATAAATCATGCATGCTTACGCTTCTCTACTTCAGTCTGAGCCTATGAACTAGTACACACACATATTTTCCTTTTAGCATCAAGAGTTAGCCTACGACTGTTAATGAATTTACTTTTGTAAAAGTTCAAGTTGTGTACTTGTACTTGTTGACTGGAAGCATGTAAATCCACCATAGCGTGTTTGTGTTACGTTTAAAGGTGTTTTGAACACAAGGTCTAGTACTGCAGCATTCATTACAAGAACCATCGCAGCTTCGAAACCCCCACTGCGTGTTATGAGTCTAACATATGTGGAATACACACACACACACATGCAGGATGTTTCACATACTTAATTAATTTCAGCTTTTATGGATTGTAATCGAGCAGCCAGTGGTGCGGCACCATTATGCCAGTCTGTCGGCGACTGTTGCTGCCATTAACGAAGGTGACCACACACACCCACACACACTCCGCCGCCCCGCTGTTTTAGGAGCTGCGGCTTTGATGGAGCAGACTGAGGCCTCTCACTGGTCGCTGGCAAATGTCCAGCAGCCAATCACGGGCCTCCGCCAATTAGAGGTCAAGGTATAGTGAGCAGAACGTTTTACTGGTCTTGTTCATGTGTGCTTCCTTCACACAACGCTGCGGCGGGGTGTGTGTTTTCAGGATGTAGCTGCCGTGGTTATTTGTGTGCTGCTTGTACTCGTGCCAGTCGCTCAAATGGACACATATCCATAAAGATAACAGCACTGTTGCTCTGCCAAGGCTATTAAAAGTCATTTCCCTCTGAGTGTGTGAGTGTGTGTGTGTGTGTGGGGGGGGGTTGTAATTATGATCTTTATAAGCGCAGCAGTTGATTTAGCACCACCACCCCGCCAGTGCGCGTCTTAAAATAAGCTCTAATAACTATGAGGGGGAGATTTTACCACATATAAAGAATAATCCGTCAGACATTAAATGTACCACTTTATCTCCAGCTCCGTCTGTGTCACACCTTCTTTCAGTCTGGCTTTTATTCATTTCTTTGTCGTTTTAGACCCAAACTCTGATCTCCATCCCAGAAAAAGGTTTATTTTTGAAAACAAAAGCCTTAAATTATAACCAAATACCTTTAAAGTCTAAACTTTAACAGTCTTGTGCTCCTATCATTTCTTTTACTATTTAACCCAACAGCAAAAAAAAGGCAGTAATGGAGAAAAACTACTCGTCCACTACTTTAGGATGTAAGTTTGGCTGCTTGTAGGAGCAGAAACAGAGCTGGAACTGAGGTTGGACTCACATGCAGGAGCTTTGTTTAAAAACTTAAAACACAATCCCTTCTTTTTAAACAATGTTCAACTTAATCGGATCGCAGAAGAACACAAATAATGTATGTGTACATAATATACATCACCACTTTCTTTTATTCTGTAAATATGTTTATACTGTATCTTCATAGGCCAATTGCACTAGTATTTATTTATTGGTGTATTTTTTATCCATGCTATGTGACACTGCCAATTCCCCTATGTGGGATAAATAAAAGTCTGAAGACTGAAATATGCACTACATTTCCTGAGGTTTTAAATGTAATGGGATATAGACACAGTACAACACTTCCCATTTTTTGGTCATATTTACATAGCAGCCAATTTTAGGTGTGACAAACTCTTTTACCAGCTTCTGGTCGATGCGTAAAATGCCACGGTTGTGTTTTCTGAGATTTTTCATGCTCATTAGCACAGGAATGTCTTATTATTTTTAGACTTTTTACATATCTAAATTACCCCAGGACATTTGGGTTTAAGTCAAATGTAAGTCAGATTTCTAAAGTTTTAACTCTGGTGATAATTTCACTGAGGATTTTTAGCCTGGAGACTACGGTTGGCCAATCGATCAAATTGTCAATATTGAATATCAACAGATAAATAGGTTTTCGATTAATCATTAATATATTTTTCATTTAAATGTATCTATAAGCTATATTAAAAGACAGTAAAAGAAAAGACTATTTCCTCGTTGAAATCTTTAGGACAAGATGCATGATTTATGACAGTTTAACAGGATTCATTCTGTGGTTACACTGGAAAATATTCATCTTAATCAATAAAAAAATCTCATTGATTAAATTAACTATGTCCATCTTTATAGGAGACTGAGCTTGTTCCACTTTCTGCATCATGTTGTTTGGTTTTACTGAGGCTCATGAAGATGATTTGGGTCGCCTATTCATCACACCCAGAGGTTGCTTT
Source organism: Craterocephalus amniculus (assembly GCA_036024015.1). NCBI lineage: Eukaryota > Metazoa > Chordata > Actinopteri > Atheriniformes > Atherinidae > Craterocephalus > Craterocephalus amniculus. The sequence continues at coordinate 15,628 of JAVQJG010263799.1, forward strand.
AACCTCCTGAGAGTCTTTTGTTTGCATTGTGTTTCAGATTTCTTAGGTATAATAGGAGGATTCAATAAAATAATTGCATAAATATGAATGCAAATAAAAGAAAAAACCTGAAATTTCAGTGTCCATGTCCACATTTTTGGACAGTCTCATTCATACAGAATGTAGGATCTTGGTGCAGCGGACCAAAAGTGGCACGTCCGCATCTGTGGATCCTACATGAGTATAATGATGTTTGGAAAAAGAACCAAAACAAATCCAATAAACCCTTCTTTTCTTCTCATGTTTGAGAAAAAGTGACACTCTCATGTTATCTTGTGGGTCTATGATCTACTTAGTAGGTCTGTTATGGTACAATAATGTGATCAGAAATGACTAAAACTCTTACTTGGTATTAATTGTTTATCTAAAAAGTTGTATCTGGGAGTAAAGGTGCTCCAGTAACAGGAGTGCAAATCAAACTGCAGAGCATTAACTGGACCAGATCTACCAGTCAGATTTTTCTGCGGTGTGATCATGCTCCACTAATGGCTCTTCAGTGATTAGTTTTCCCTCTTTTCACACACATTTTGTTTCTGTTTCCTCTCAGTGTGCACAAACCTCTCAGAAAGCACACACAGGTACGATATAAATCACTAAAATGTTATACGAATGCATATAATTGATTTCAAACTTAAGTCAAAAGCTTGAAAAAATCCACAACGCACTCTCACTCCTACTGACTGTTAAAGAGCATTTTTATGAAACAGGAGGAAAGAATAAAATAAATCTGTTCAGTAGCTGGAAAATTATCAAGTACTTAGTTTGAGGGCTCCACAAACACATCATTCACACACACAGACAGAAACACACATGGTGAAACCTGCACGAGCACCAACACAAATATAAGGCAGAACAAAACTCATCTCAGTAACGCAGCGCAGACTGCCAACGCAGTGGTCCTCCCTTTTATCAAAATAAATCACAGCAAAAACTTGGAGCTGTTCGCACCAGTGTGTTTGCACGCACGCACACAAGTTTGTGGGCGGCTGTCTACGCGCTGCCTTTGTTTTCCATCCCACTTAAAAAGGTCAGAGCCCCCGGGAGTCATTATATCACCCCCGATATTAATGCCTGCGAGCTCAGAATATTCTGCTTGTGTGTGTGTGTGTGCGAGTGTGTTTTTTCCAACATAGCTTCTCTGAACAGTGCCGATCATAATTCTAGTGAATAAGTGTGCGTGTTTTTGTATTTTTTCAGGTTCATTTAGTGCGTTATTGGAGCGGAGAGTGGATAATATACATGCTCCAGGTATAAGGCATGAATGTACTGTAGCAGTTTTTTTTAAAATAGTCTGTTTATGTTGGTTTGTGTGAATTGAAATCATAAGTAAGAGCTACATTGTGTTGATGTTGCACTTTAGGAAAGAAAATTAAACACTAAATAGCCTTTTAATGTCTAATATGGCCTATATGTATTAAAATAGCCAGCTGTTTTCTGCATGTCTTCACCCCCCTCACTCCCTCCCACAGGTGGAAACTTGTTGGTCTTTGGCTGGCAGTGGACGTTCTGCACTGCTTCACCTGTAACCTTCTCATAATGTATCTCCATCCTGTGTTTATACCTTTTTAAATGCATATTTGTACTTATAGTCTAAATTTTGTACACTCAGGATATTTTTCTAATAATCTATAACATGGGAGCTATAAAAGTTGTTTAATTACACAGAAGATGCTCATAGTTGGCCCAAAACAAGCACTGATGTCTAAACCCTACATGGGAACAAGATGAAAATCGGTATTTATTGGAAAAAGGGCATTTTTAAATGTAAAGGTTTATATATTAGGCACAATAAAAAGTCATATCTTTCTGACTAGTTAAGATGGTACATTTAACCCTTTGATGCATGAATTATTAAAAAACAGTGCCATGGCTTTTTGTATACAATAATTTACTTTACAGTAGCATAGATACAGTGATGCATTTTTATTTCTTAATCAAATTTTTATTTTTTTTAATGTATTTTGATAGTTTACTCAAAATGATTAAGGAAATATGCTTTCCAGATATCTATTATATGGATATTCTATAAAAATAGGGATGTATCGTTTTTCCTGTTTATCACAAAAGAATGTTTATTACAATGCATGTATGTACATATATAAGTATTTATTCTACACTAAGTGAAAGTGTATTGCATGACTCACTGATGTCCCCTGAAGTGGCAAAATTACAAATATTTTATCCCCACCCATAAATATACTGGAAAACAGCTGTCAAATAGGTGTCCACTGTAGAGGTAGCATGAAAGGGTTAAATTTATTATGCACATTTCTGCCCAGTAGCATCCCAATGCTGAAAAACTGCGCTTTGCAACTTTTGTGAGAAGGACCTCGAAATAAAGCCTAGAAAACATTATTTGAAGACGCAGGGGAAAAATGGAGAAAGGGACAGAGTAAGACAAGACAAGAGTCAACATTGGACTGAATCAGAGAGCTCAGAGAAGAGACAGCATGCGCAATGGATGCCAAATTAATGGTTAGGGCTGTCGCACTCAGAATCTGCCAAAGTTCAGAAGGAGGTTTCAACCAAACTTAACCCTTCAAAGTCGATGCTGTTGCATAAAGGATATGTTAGACAAAAACAGGTAGGCCTATATCTCGGGCCAGGAACGGTAATAGATAGTGACTTACTGTCTTTTTCTCTGTGAAAAAAAACACTTCAAGCTTTAAGCCGAGTGTGCCTGTTGTTCAGAAGCTAAGCTGAGTGTGTTGGAATCTCAATGTCCAATTGCATCGTTGAATTGCATCACATGAGCTGAAAGATCCAATTGTAGAGCCTTTTTTCCTGAGACGTGTTGTGTCAAAGATCATTTGTTGTCGAAATGCTTCACTCCTCTGTCTGTGTGTCGTCTCCATGACTGAAACTGTGCTGTGAAAGCAATAATTGATGTCTAAAGACTAATATCTCAATGGAATAAATATAGAATTTCACACAGTACTGTAAATTATGAAAGCCTAGGTTGTCCTAAAAACAAAGATGTATAATACTTGATTGTGCATCATAACATGACTGTTCTGCAAACACCCCCCCGGGACTCTGAAGGGTTAAATAGCCATTTTCTACATACAGTAAAGACAGTCATTACTGTTTGCATTTCACTTTCCAACCATGAAAATACAGTATATTGTTATATCAAGATGTAAATCATGAATTTCTAAAGTAAAACACGAAAGGTGTGTATTGTAATAACATGAAATATTGAAAATAAAACCTCTTAATATGGAGAACATATTATTAAAACAATAAACTTTTAACATTATTACATTAAAAGGTCTTTTTTTGCGGGGGGGGGGTGGCTGTGGAGTACTCGACTTGTCACCAGCATCAAACTAAGAGCTCTGGGTGGAAGACAGTGTTCCTAACAGCCAGGTGAAACTGCTCCTTCAGGCGATGTAAACGGAGGAGCAGGGTTTTCATTATATTTTAAGAGTCGCCCCTGTTATGTTTTTACAGGCCAGTTTACTACAATATAGCCTTTCTCCACAGTCAGTGAATGGGTGCCATATGGAAAACACCGTACAGCTCCTGAGCTACCATTTTAGTAAAACAGACAGGGTATTGTGCTGTAAGTACGGACAGAAAGGGAGCGAGGGAGAAGAAAAGAGAGAACAGGAATAGGAGAGATGTTGGAAGAAAGTTACAGCACCTAGATAAGAGCAAAGAAAGGGATCTGGGAAGGAAGGATGCATTAAAACGGGTACAAGTAAAGATGATTTATTGCAAGATGAGAGAGGAGGATGTAAGGAGGAGAGAAAAAAACAGACTGAACTTCATATTCATGCAAAGAAGTGAAATCATCATGAAATTCTCCATCCAGGAAGCTTTCAGCTTTGTTTCTTTTTAAATTTTCTTTATGTTTAATGTACTTAAAAACCACAAAGTAAAACAAATGTGTAGGGATGTTGGGGAAAGCATCACCAGTTACATGAACACTCAGAAACAACCTCTTTGTCCTTCTGGCTGATTTGTTAATCTTTTTCTTTTTCCAGTTTTAAGTTTTCGGGAAGGGGAAGTTTATATTAATAGCACATTTCCTGTTTAAGACTATTCAAAGTGCTTTACATAAAACGTTAAAAGAATTGCATTGCAAGGGAAGTGTTTAAAAGTACGGGTACTACTCAGGAAATCAGATCATACCGAAATGCATTTCTGAAATGTACATATATAGACAAAATCCATATATTTCAGCTTTTATTTGTTTAGATTTGCAGCATTAAAAACTCTGAAAATTAGAGTATTGCTTGAAATAAGTAAAAAGAAAAAAAAGATTTTAAATTCAATAATGTCAGGCTGAAATAAATGAAATAAATGCCTGAATAAACAACTTTTCCAGCATATTTTAACTTTTCAGTTAGTACCTGTAGAAAAACCTCATAAAAAAGTTTAAAGATACACCTAAAAACTAATTAAAGAGATTAAAAGAAGATATTTTTAAACAAAACCCAAGCACACACCGAGGACATGCTCAGAACTTTAAAGTGATACTGTGTAACATTTGGCCACTAGGGGGAGCTGAACCTGTAACTTCTCACAGGCCACACGGTCATAAAACAGTTTCCATCCTGTTGTTGAATCGTGCTGCAGACCACTCTGACCAGCTGATAGTGAAGTAATTATAGCATTCAGGAATTTTCCACCATTGAAGGATCGGGTCCTACTAGTGGAGGGATGCGACTGAGTGCTTCTAGTTATATATGATCCATTTATCTCCTGGTTGTTATGGAAACATTAGAATTAGCCTGCAGCTTATTGGACATTACAGTGAATGAAACTATAAAACTAAAGCAGCCAGTTACTAATCGTTCTGTTACTACTTTGATATTTACAGGAATGATAGGAAATGATTTACTGCATTAAAACCTGCATAACTGGTGCAGAAAGGCTTAAGAGTCATGTTAGCTTTGCTCTGTAGCCGGTTAGCTTCAACTAGCCACATTTAGACACAGACGTATCCTGCAACATTCTGCAGCCCATCAGGACTTCCTGCTGAATAAACGGTGATGGGAGACATGTCACATGGTCACATGATCCCATGAGTGCCGGATCCGCTACCACAAAGTAAAAATGTCTGGTTTCTGAAGAAGGGAGCTGCTTTGGAGAGCTAACACTTGTCAAACGCTGTATATTGACCCCAGAAATCATCCAACATTACTCACATTAGGCTGATGTTTGGGCCCAAAGTTACAGTTTCCCTTTGATGCGGCAAGAACTTGTTCCATGGCTGCAGATTAAAGCCAACGTCGTGGTGCTCACATACTGCAGTGGGGGAAAAAAGCTGAGACGAAGGAGGGGAAACAGCAGAGGTTGAACTCTGTGGTGGCATTTATTCAGAGCTATGACGTAAGAAAGGCAGAGGACTCTGACTCCACATCGATTAGAGCGATTACTAAATGGATGCTGACGTATGATTGGCAGGGAGTTGCACCATTTCCCGCAGAGCAGGAACACACGTGTGCAGCCTTTCTGCACTGACGCACACAGCAACGCAAAGATAACACACACACGTAATCAGATGCAGCGACGCATTCATGCATAAACATTTCCCCGCCGAAGCCTGCTGACCGCTACGTGCTAAAACACACTGGCAGTTGTGAATGAGTGTTAACACAGGTCTGGATACACACACGCTCTTTAGAAGCTCTCGCATTTATTCCCTTGATCCAGAGATGTTAGCAAACCGATGGCCTTATTATTCATCAGCTGTCAGTCAAAAGGGGAGCGCAGAGTTGAGTTTGAGTCGAAAAATCCTCCCAGAAGATGTTCTGTCTCCATCTTCTTCGTGGAAAACGTCCAGTTAAAATGAGAAACATCCATAATTTATGAACTCCGACAGTTTTGTTTTTCAAATGCAGCTTTACCACAAAAAAGTCAGCTCTGGATACCATGACTGTGTAGATCTGTGACATCTCTGAAAAGAGAAATGAAAATGTAAATATTTCTTTAAAGGAGAGAAAACTGTTAAACTGTTCTTCCAACCAAGTGTCTGTGTGTTTCTGAGATATTATTTCCGTCTAAAAAGCATTTATCAAACATCAGCTGTTCTTTTATAAAGCACATGGACAGGGCGGGGGGACCGGTTGGTCCTAACAAGGAGAAAAACATGACAAATCTGAGATAAAACCTGATTATTGACCCAGAAAGGAAAGAGACTTCTTCCTCATGTCCAGCTGAGATTAGTTTTTCTCTTTTTATTGTAGTTTAATTTTTTCTTTTCATATAGCATCACTTCTATTTGCCTTACAACAGCTTACAGCTGTGTCCAGATAACATAAGTACAGTGATTAGTGCAACTCAGTGCAACACGGGAACATGTCGTTAAACACAAAAAAAATTAAATGTATAAAAACAAAACTTATAAACAATGTCATTAATTGAAAAAGTTGCCCTTATCAATGAATGTTGGCCTCTAAAAGGAAGTGACCACCAGTGAAGCCTACTTTTATGTAACAGAAGACTCTTGATTTTTCCTTTCAAAAAATACATTTCTGGACTCATAAAACTAGACAAAAAATGAAATGAAAAATGAAATGAGACAAAAATGGGTTTAAAAGGAAATTTTTTAAAAACATTGACAATAAAATTGTGAATAAGTGTTTGGTTTATTTTTCGTCCTGTTTATGATGTAGCCTACACACCCTGCTCAGGTTAGAGTTAAATCAGTGTTTCTGTTACTTAGGGAAGATAAACTGAAAAAAACCCAAACATATTTACATACAAAGGTACATATTTTATGGTTTATTTTGACCCTCATGAGCTACATAAAAAAAAAATTGAGTTTTATTACATTTAATGTTCAATATACTTGCTCTGCATCTAAACTCTGCATAAGATCAGGAAATTTGTGTTTAGTGGATTATTTCTTTGATGAATTTGTTTATTGGCAGTAATTGTTATACTGTTGGAATGCCTGTTTATTTCCCTTTTTAAATGGAGATAAATGTGTAAGAAAAATGCATTTGTGGGATAAGCAGCAGAGTTGAATTTGTAGGTTTCAACCATGTAAGAATCCTCTCTACCAAGGCCAAACGTCCTTTTTCTGCTTTTACCGTCGGGTCTGTTTGCTCTGGAGTGGAAACCTGGACATATACACTGATTCATTTTACACGATACAAGATATTTTGCCAAAAAAACATTTGTAGAAGAGTCAGGAAATTTGTGTTTGGTATATTATTTCTAAGTTTAGATAAACGCAGTATCATATAGAGCAGACTGAGGACGTCAGATATCAAGAATTAAATTAAACGGCTAAATTTGCTTTAAGATTGGCTCTGTTGGGTACATGATCCCTCCAAAATCTATCAAACCTTCTGGTTAAAGCACCACAGTTCATACAGTGTACAATATTTTTCCAATCTTCACGGATCCAGAACATTTTCATCTCTTAGCAACCAACAGAAAAGTGAAAACTCTGCACACTTTCTTAATGTAACACCATTAATATTAATACATTTTCTCCCACATTTTTCTCCAGATAAACTCTGCCGTAAGTGTTCATGGGGTTCAGACAACCTTTTCTTGCTCTCAGGGCTCAACATTGCCTTGGCTTCGCATAAATAAAACATTTCACTGTGTGAAAGCTTCTTCTTTTATCCCGTGATGCAAGTAATGAATATACAAAGCAGCCAAATCAAAATGCGAGCTAAAACACAACGTGGTTTCTGTCAGGCAGCGGCTGACTAAATTAATCAATCAGTTTTACTCCGCAGCTGCCTGAATTTATTGTGTGATGCAGCATTTCAGGGTTACTTGGCAGAATTCGTAGGATGAAAACACTGAATATGGGCTCTGCTTTCCTGTCCCGCGTGTATTCAGCCCGCTCGTACTCTCAGCACATCTGCCAGATGTCTGCATGCTGAGGTCAGAGGAGCATGATGGAGCGAAGAGGAGGCAGAGAGGAGCGGGGGATTCGAGGTATAATTTCACACCTGTCAGGTTCATGGCCTCAGAGAAGACGACCGGCGAGGGAGATGATGGGGAGGTGAGAAGCACACACTACTTTTCTCAGCTCTGCTTTTGTTTAAAGAGCTCGTACGGAGCTACAGGGAGGCTCAACAAGCCGAAAAGATTTAAAAGTGTCCTTCACTTATTCAGCATGTAAAACACTCAGCTTACCATCAGCTATGTAGCTGATGGTAAGTGGGAAGATGTTTTGGATAAAGTGTGACAAAGTGTCCAGCACTGAGATGATAAACAGAATATGAAAGTCTGAAGAAGATGTTTCAGGAGGGGATATCCTAAACCGTTTCAGATTATGAGGATGTACAGCTTCTACTTGGAAAATTAGAATATGCTGGAAAAGTTGTTTTATTCAGGCAATTTAACATATAAGGTGAAACCAGTGCTTTTTATGTACTGTGTGCACTTGGTACATTCAGTACATTTACTATCAGAGGCCTGACTTTTTTGTATTTTAAAGCCATTTTTCATTGATTTTCAGCAATATTCAAATTTTTTAATTTGAGGTTTTCTGAAACTGCAAATCGTTATTAGCAAATTATAAACAAAGAAAGTGGAATAATATTGATTTTCATACTATTTGTCGATATATGTACATTTAATCTTTGAAGTTTAGTTACAGAAATACAGCACTCATTCTGGATCTTCTAATTTTCCGAGTAGTTCCTCTAACTTAATTTCATAGATTAATTGTACACATATACACAAATAGTATGCAAATAAACATTTATTTGTTCATATTTTGCTTATCAGGATTTGCAGCTTCAGAAAATCTTAAATAAAAAACTTTGAATATTGTTTTAAATGCATAAAAAATTGATGGAAAAAAAAAAAGTCAGACCTCTGAAAATAAACTCCTGCATCTGTACATAAAATGCGACGGTTACCTTTTATGTTGAATTGCCTGAATAAAACAACTCTTCCAGCATATTCTAAATGAAAATACATGTGACGTAAGTTTAAGTTATCGGACAGAGTTGCCGCTTTGGTCTGGGAGAAGGTCCGAACTGTCCGCTTCAGAAAATTGATATGGACGGTCAGGAATACTGAGAAAAAGGCAAGATGAGTCCAAACTGTACTTGTTCGCATTCAGCCTAGAGAAACTTGTCCTGTTAACCAAATAGTGGTTATCATTATTTATTATATTATGCTGTTTATGTTCAGGCTTTATGATGTTTTAGATTACACAAAGATGCAGAACCAGGCAGAAGTTTGACAAACTTATGTATTAAATCTAAAAGTGTCTAAACTTTAGGCTGTTTTTTTATAGCTTTATTTCCAGCAATGGGTCCTGCCCATGCACTCATGTGGCTGGCGGCGTACACTGTAAGCTGGACAGCTACAGATGTGACTTAAAAGTGAAAGGTGAACAACCAGCACCCTGTGGTCTTTCTTTGTGCCATGTGGTTTCAAACAACAAAAAAATCCACTGTCTATAGCATAAGTGGCCAAATCCTGTCCTGAGGTTCTACTATCCTGCAACATTTAGATGCAACCTCTTTTCCAACACTGCTAGATGTAAGTCAAGGGATAGACAGAGGGCACACCCTCTCATATATATAAATAGAGGTCCATTATTTGTGAATGAACAAGAATAATATAGAATATGTGCAGTTTGAACTGCATGCAAGTCATTGTTTGGACTGCTCCTTTATGCATTTTTAACAGTGGTGTGTGTGAAGGTGAAATTAGATCACAGGATGTGCCAAATACTTTTATTCATTTAGAGTGAAATATGTTTACAGTTACAGACAGACTTCCCTTTCGTTAGATCATGATAACTGGCTTCAGCATCTGTGTGTCGGAACAGAGATTTTTGATAGAAAAAACAGACTTTTACACATTAAACTGTTCCCTTATGTTTTATACTCAAAACCTTTATGGAAATAGCCATTGCTGGCAATAATAATGATAACTGTCTTTATAATAATTTCCCATATAAATAGGCAAATAATGAGCATGGTCATAGAGTACATTCCCAGGTGTTTTCATAGCATCTTACACTCCACCAGGAAAACTAAATCCAATTCATCCACTTCAGCTAAATTAAGAAATTTGCTTCCTCTCTCACTTTAAACAATATATGTTTTAGTCTGACAGCCAAATTAATTGTAATGACAGAAAAAATAAAAAGAGAAATTGATGCAGCAAAAACTCCCAGGTGGTTTGACATTTTCACTCAGAACCAGAGTTGTGCTTTTCATCAACTTTTGAGCTGATCTGATTAACCTGGAGTCACACTATCCCCCAGGTGTATTTTTGCTTTTCTCCAGGTAGTGCTCAGGTCACTTTATAATAAGTTTATAACAGACTTCTTACAGAAACAACTCCATTAGCATCAGCCTCATCCGTGCTTATCTGCTTCTTGCCTGCAAACACGGTGAAAGCCTCTTTCCAGCTGTGGAAAACAGAGATGTTTGCCCGTTTTTTATGACCAAATATTCCTTTCATGGGATTTAAATAAAAACAAAAAGTCTATAAACATGATCAAGAGAACAAAAGGTGAACCTCGTTCAAGTAAATAACCAGATTATTTCAGTAAAACACTGGCACATGACGAAACAGCATTCCATGATGTAAAAATTGTACCATCATGTGAACAAACAACCTCCAGCAAAATACCCCATCAGGTAGTTTAAGCTATTGATGAGAAAAAGATTTTGAACTAATTTGAAAAATGTAATCCTTTTTTTTCCCCCTTCTCGGTGATGAAAGCAGTGTGTTTCTGCGCTGAGTCGTGCCCTGTTGTTGAACTGTGGGTCTGTACGTGATTATGAGCAGAGGGAAGAATGTGGTTCACTAACAACACGAGCCCTGAGGACGCTACCTTCCCAGGCTGTAAAACACGTTCACACACACGTACACACACACGGGGACGCCCCGCTGGTTTCTGACTCGGCAGCTGTTGTGATGTGAAACCTGATAAAAGCTGATGAGACCGAAGTGTCGGTGCAGCAGAGGGATAACACTACGTTTGATAATAAGGTGATGTTTGCTGATCAGACCGGGGTCAGAGGTCAGAGTTAAGCTTTGGTGCAGCACCTCTGGAGCTGGAGGGGATTTTAGTCACTGATTGTTCATTTATACCCATAAAGACCTTATTTATGTGATAGAAAAGAAGCTTTTAGCCTCTTTTTTGCTCTTTTATTCATAAGATTATTGTGTAGTTCAGAAGAGACAGTAGAAGACAACAAAGTGAGCAGCAAAGTGCTTCTGAGGAGGCGCTATGGACCGAGACTTCCCTCGGTCTGTCTGTCTAACCTGCAGCGTATCAGGATGCGCGGTTCGCTGTTCCTGTGTGAAAGCGTAAAATCCTCCGACAACTTTGCCATGAAGTCAGGCGAATGTTGACTCTTGTCTTTTCCCCTGGCCTCCTCTGATTATGTGTGTTTCTTTGATGAATCAGCCATGGTGCATCTTTAAAATGGCTGGTGTGTCGATATCCAGTTGCTGGTGTGAAAAAAATGTTGTGAAATGCGATTTTTCAGCCTTGGGAAGCTGTTGGGCAACTACAGAAATGTATAGAAGTGTCAATGTGCCATAAAATAAGTTCAAAACAAACATTTTTAAGGCCAAAAAGTTACACAGTTCTACTTTAAAGGGCTGCAATACAGATATCCATCCATCCATCCATCCATTCATCCATCCATCCAT
>JAVQJG010263818.1:0-10466 GCA_036024015.1 Craterocephalus amniculus
ACCCCCCATAGTATGGAGAATGTTTTAAATCCATTCAGCAAACATAGACTGACAGAAATCTAAAGACATGTCGCATAATACCTACGTTGGAAAGTGGCTAAATGTCTATAGTGAGTCACATAAAGATTGTGTTTCAGGCTATGTAAAAGAAAAGAGTATGCCAAAAATCCCAGCTTCAACCAGAAGAGCTCATGGAACCTAGTTCTCAAGGTGTTAGGATGGAGGGAGGGGTGACCATGTGCACTCAGGCTTTATCAGCAGTCATGTTTGTATTGGCTGGTTATGGTTAAAAGGGAGCTAGGAGGTAGAAGAGCGCATTTTGTATTTCCAAGTTAAAAATGTGACACTAGCAAAAAATGGAAAAAAGACAATATCAGATTTAATAACCATTGACCATTTTTTGTTTGTTGTATTGATTGTTACTGAATTAAAGAATAAAAACTAAATGTGTAGCCTCAACCAATCATAAGAAAACATTACGAATCAGACTGATGTGCTCTGCACTCCTGCAGAATTGGATTGTCTCATCCACAGGGTTCAGCCGTTTTGCACCTGCTTTTTCAGAAGTGCTAAATATTGCTGCAAAAACAGCCACTGCGCTTCCACATAAAGCTTGAAAAGCTGATATATTTGCATCTACTCCTCTCGGTATTTCGCATGTTCTGGCAGAAACCCCCACAATGCATATTTATTCAATGCAAACCAAAGCTAAATGAAATGCAGGTGCTATTTTGCCCATGCAAGCGCAATCCTCGGTGTGGCCAATTAGTACATCAGCTGCAACATGTTCTTGAATGTGCTGTCGAGCTTGCATACAATTTAAGATCCACAGAGCTTTAAGAAATCTGGCCCATAACGTATACATGTTGGAATAATCCTCAGGAGAGAGGGCAGGAAATGTATTCAGTGCATTTGATTTTGAGTGTTAATTTGGGTCAAACCAACCATCATGCTTCCAGCTCTCTTCATATCATACACTGTCTAAATGCAAGTAGCCCTGTATGTTGAATTTAATTAAATTAATTTGAAAATGTTGTCGAAATCTAGCCATTTGAGACCCTAGAAAAATTTCTGAGATATTAACTATTGCAGATTAATGTTGGGTAATACTGAATGTATCCCCAGAGGAGAATTCATGTGAAAATGTATTTCTTCATTTGTCATGTATAAACATTTTTGTTATGAAAATGAACATATCTAAGATTTTTAAATTACTATGAAATTATTAAACTGAGGAATACTTTGCTCTCTCAGAGAAGTGTAAAGCTAACATCAGCAATCGCCAGTGTCCAAATGTGGATGAATTTATTGTTTTCTCCTTTTTTCTCCTCAGTGTCTAAGAAAAGATTTACCATGCCAAGGCAGCAGCTGATTATGGTTGAAGGGTTATGTTAAAGGTAATCACACCACAGAATGGAGCAAACAATCAATCTGAGACAGCTGAAAGGTGGGTCTCATACCAAGGTAAGAATATGTCGGCATGGGTATGTTTAAGAAGCAGATTTTTGCCTTTTCTAGTCCCAAAAAGAAAAGAAGAAAGAACAGTCTTCATGGACATGCTGGACATGTTGGCGTGACAGTATAGGCCTAAAAATTTCTTGCCTTCAAACAGCCAAACTCTTTATTTTGTCATTTAATTGAAAAAAAAAAATACAAATATACCTATTAAATTTGTGCAAATCAAGTCAATTTAGTTTGTGTTGATTTACATTTGAGAGGTTTCATTTTTTACTATTGGGAGAGAGGGACCGTTTTGCCATCACAGCTTCTAACTCAACAGATAATGCCCAGAATCATTGGGAAAACTGATAAATATGACATCACAGTAGATAATCCCACATCGTTTGACCTGGATCATGTTGATATTCTGGATCTGGTGATCCAGAAGGCTCTATATATTGAAGGTACTGGATGCATTGTTAGGCCTTTTGAGGTTTCTGTCAGTTGAGCTGGCTTGGTGGAGATCTACCCTCTCTGAGTGCTAGTTAATTAGGTTGTCTGACCTCAAGGTTTTTATTTTTCCCCTGGTTCCACTAGCCATTCACCATGTTTAGATGAGCGTTTTAAGTCCCCTTTAGTTCTGAATAAAAGTTAAATTTGTATAATACATTTGTAGATTTATGTTATTATCAAGCATTTAAGCACTATCAACAGTTAATGTCACATTAGCAATCATGTCTTTAAAAAAACACTTAAAGTCTACTCTCACCTTGACATGGGTTTGATAAGAAACATGTAGGGGTTCCAACCAGACTGATGGTACATTTCACACATTTAAAAAAAAAGAAACACAAATAGCTGACTGTCAGCTTTATCTTTAAAGGACTTAGTATTTAAAGCTGGGAACAACTCTCCAAGAAAAGAATGAATGAAAAGCTTACTGTATTATTTCTATGAACTTCTAATCAGCTCTTATATTAAAAGCAAATACCCATTTTTTTTTGTACTCAATTTGAAATAATCGCTTTGTGGCTGCTTTGAGAGATACATTCAGGAATTAGGGTATGTGAGCTAGAAGCAGTCATTTAAATGCCGCACACTGATATTATCGCCAAGCCGCAGCATTTGCCAAGCATTTATTCTGCGCATCAAAGTCTTGCGGGCTATTAAAAGTGTGTTTTTTTTCTGACATCTGCTTTAGGCAACTTCTAAATTTAAGCCATAAAAAATTCTGATGTTTCAAATAAATTTGGGGTATTCTAGTGGAGTCTGGTGCTATATGTTGAGTCATTCGCCTTCTGCACGGCAGAGATGTTGAATTATGACTGTTGGAGTGAGAGTCGTGAGTTCCCCTGCATATGTATGCAAATTCATAAAATTCAAAAATCGACAAGTAAAAGATTCAGATCAATTTGATGAGTTTGAATCTGCAGTGAAGAGGTGGCACACAACTTATTTTGCATCAATGCTCACTTGACTTAAACTCTTCCAGAAACAGTTGAAGACTGAACTTATGTTTCACATATGGTCTGTTCAGGATTATTTTTTGGAAAGATATGTTTTTACGTGGGAAATATGTCCAAGATGTAACGTGTTATTAGCGTGCCAGTGTTGCAACAAAATAATGAGTAATACCTTGACCAAGGAAACTCTCATGCAGTGAAGCTAGATGGCTTTGTTAATGAACACTCAGCTTACACTATCTGTGTACAGAGTAGCTCGCGCTATCACTGTCAGCTCAGAGGATAATGGTGCATGATCCCTTCTGTCAAACTGAAACAACTAATACCGAATACAAAAACTATTGCATTCAAAACGTAATATTTCATCAGAGAGCTTTGCTATGTATTCGTGAAGGATCTCCTGGGGATAAAACATCTATCAGGAACAGAGGCATACTGGCATACATCCTCTTAGCCACATGTTTTGTGTAACTAATTGGATAACCACACCAACTAAAGCACGAAATTGCCTTTTTTTTTTTTCATCCCTCCTGTAGCAGCTGTGGATGCAAGCCCTCTCTGCAGGGCGTTGGTGGGGCACACACATTTATGAGTCATACGTTTAATATGCTCTCTCTTCCTACTCATATCATAAACACTCAGAGGGATGGAAATGAAGCATCCCCTTTTTCCTCTTTGGCTACATCCGAGACTTCGTTGAACAGTCAAGAGAGATACTCTCTGTCCTTTGAGTGTTCAAACTCCTGGTGCCTCCTTTTCTTTTCTGACACTTAAAAGTGCTGCTTTGACTTTTCTTGTGTGTGTGCCCCCCCTCCCCTTTTTTTCTTTCTTGTGTTAGTCTGTGTGTGTGTGAGTTTGGCTGAGAAGATAAGAGATTAGCATGAGTCAGATAATGATTCAGGACACCAGGTGGCAAATGCCTCAAATGCTCTCCCCTTCTCTCCCTCTCATTTCCTCTCACTTGTTCACAGCCCCTTCTACTCTGCGCAGCGCACGCTGCCACACTGCTGCTCCTTTGCTCGCTCTTTAACCATTCCCACTCTCTCCTCCGAGCAGTTTATCTCTCTGTCTCCCCAAAAGACTCCTTTCGCACTCCTCCTCCTCCTCCTCACGTTGTCGCTCCTTGTTCCCGCAACGCCTGCAAGTGTGCCAAACTTAATAACCCACTGGTTTACGGGTGGGCATGGGGAGGTTAACAGGGGCGATAAAGATGGTAAAGACAGATGGAGCGAAGAGGGGGATGTGGCAGGGGTGCGGGAGGGAGATCGATGGCCAGATGTGGAGAGATAAACGGGAGCGTGTCGGATCGAGGTAAAAACTGAGCACGAATCTCAAGGAGTGAACGGGAGGGGTGAGAGCGACTGCTTGTATTGTACGCGTGCCTCAGGGGTGGGGGGAAAGGGGTGGTGGGTAATTTAGAAAGAGTGGGACATAGGAATGTGTAGTGAGAGGCAGAGAGGGTTATAGAGAGCCGTGTAGAGGTGGATGGAGGCAGGGATAGAGAGATAGAAGGAGGGGTGGTGATCCTGGGGGCCTGATGACTCATGGCTGTGCTGCGGCTTGTGCGTCACTGGCGCTGGCTGGAGGAGGAGATAGTGGAGAGGTCTACGCATTTAATTACAGCCTTCCAATTTAGACACACTGTACACACACGCACCTACACACACACACACTTGCACAAAATAATATCACAAATAATTTTCTTCAAAGTCCAATAATTGGTAGCACAAATGCATCCTAGAAGAAGCTCTGACAGATGTTTGCCGCATCTCTGGGATACCTGCAACCTGAATGTAAATATTCCTCTCTCTCTCTCTCTCTCTCTCTCTCTTTTTTTTTTTTACGTTCCTTTGTTGCATCAAGCTGTAACAATTACGGTTCATGAGCATGTTGACGATGCATGCTTTCTGTGTGAAGCCATGCCATCCTAGACGGACCCCGAGGCAAAAAAAACTTACCAAGCATCCACCCCTGTAAAAGCAAAAAAAAAAAAAAAAATTCAAAACACTGAAACGCGGCTGCACCACATAGCTTGTGACTAGAATATGAAACAGACACAGAGACATACACGGGGACCTGCAGGACTCGCTTTGATGACGCAGTAAAGCAAACTCTTTTCTCAGGTAATACTGCACGCTTGAGAGTTTTTCACAATCCAGCCCGTGAGCCGCGTGATGTACAAGTTATCCTGCTGGTTAAAGGTCATCTTTGTTAGAACAGGATTTCTGCATCACCCATCATTTAGGCTTTTAGATTATTTATGGTTGTATAATTTCAAACAATCTATGGTTTTAAAATCTGAGGTGTCTGAAAGGGCTTTAGCCCAAATCTGCTGAAATTTACCCACGCAATATTGTATTCTTTACGCTGAACCTCTATTTGAAAAGATCCTTTAAACACCTGCATCTCATTAAGCACTCTGAGAGACAAAGGATCATGCAGAGGGTAACAAAAGTAAGAGCTAGACTAAGCGCATCGTGAATACCAGGAAATGTGGCAGAGTCGGCTTTTGGAATCAGGACAAAATAAAGAGCAACAAAGGTATTTTACAGTGTTGACTGCACACACTGATGATCATTTTAACTCCCTGTGAAAGAGTTGGCATAGCGAATAAACAATGATTTATACTCTAAATAGAAATAAACTTTTAAATTAAACATTTGTTTGTGGCATTTGAAATGACAAAATAACAAAAGAAACAGACGGATCTCCTACGGATGACTTGAATTATATTTTTAGCATTTGTGCCTGAAAATTTTGTTGTATCTCTTGTATCCTCATGAAAGCAAACAGAATTCAAAAAATGCCCAAATTGCAGTCTTGAATTGCAGCTGTCCACAGATTTGTGTTTTCTCTTTCCAGCATTTACTTTAATATAAATCCTTCTAGGATCATTTACACTTCTCTGTTTATCTTCAGCAAACTCTTATCTGTTTGATTTCTGTTTTGAAGAGATAATCCATCATTTTATCATCACCATTTAAGAGTGGGGTTCCCATCAAAGATACTGAAGGGTAATTTCATCCAAAGGGTCCTATATATTTTGTTGTGACTAAAAAAGGGCTTCAGAAAAGAAATACAAATTTCAGAGAATGCTTCATTCACACATAATTTCAAATGCATACATTTTACACTTTCAAAACATCCTATAATTGAGTCACAAAGCCCATCTTTCTCTGCCCCCCCTCCTATTTTTTTCTTTTTACTTCCTCCTCTTGTCCAGACACATTACCCTCCTTGTGCACCAATTACACCCTAAACGGCAGCAAGCCTCACTCTTAAACAATAGGAGCAATCAGTTGCCCTCTCTGGCTCTCCCCCTCTGTGTGCCCCTTCACTCCACTCTATTTTTCCAGCAGTGTGCAAGGAGGATAATTTTTCCAAACAACAGCATTGGGGGGGATGGCAGAGGGAGGAAAGCAGAAAGAGATAAAGACAGAGAAAACGGCCTCCAATTGGCCAGGTCTTGTCAGTTCAGAGAGTCTATAGAGGCGCATCTGACAACTCAACACTGCATGCAGATGTTTGCTGTCTAAAGCCAAGATGGGCAAATGGCACAGCTGCTCTAAAACCCCTGACACAAATTCTCTAAACCGTGAAATAGGCACAAACACAGCCGCACTGCTGGAGATGCACAGATCTACTAAAATGATCCTGCAACAAAGGGCCTGACGGAGATCTGGATCGGATTTTTTCCCCCCAGTTTATTGCAGTCTTTATTATTTACATATGATCACAAGTTGTGAATTAATTCAAAAGAGAAACACATGTAGGTTTATTTCTTAAAGACTGAAGCGCATCTATTGTTACTAAGGTTCCCAAACAAATGTCTTTTGACTTCTTTGGAAAAAAGCTATTTTTGCTTAGCACAGTGTTCTTTCATTGAGAAAAAAAGTGACCCAAATTCATCAAAACAGGATTCCATTCATAATTTGTGGATTTCTAAAATAAAGAAAGGATCTACGGCATTTTTGATGTTTGTAAATTTCTATGTATACATTGTCAATTAATTCAGCTGTGTTTTTCTCCCCAGCAGTTTCCCAGGTCTTTCAATTTAACGCCTATTTCCCCCCTCATTCATGGCTGCTATCATGAGTCGTCAGGAGCTACGTCCCGAGGGAGGGAAATCCCAGCTGTCACTAAATAACTTTTCAGATCACACCAATAAAGCAAATGTCCACGGACACTAAAGGCTGCAGAGTCCATTTAGCAGCCACTTAATGCATGAGCACACAAGTGGCACACAAACATGCACGCATGTGCGCACACACAGACAAATTCACACACAGCGTGTTGTGGATTAACCTAACCAGGCTAATGATCTCCTCAATGGGACAACTGGGACTCTTCTGAGGCCGTCTTCAGCCTGACGTCCCACTGGGACCCGAATAGAGTCTCGGGGGTAATTATAATGTAAATGTTGAGTGTGTGTGTTTATGTGTGTGTGTGTGTGTGCTATCCTGCCTGTATTTGCAGTTTGAAGATTAGATTAATCTACAATTGTTGATTTTATTAGAGATATTTTGGATGAGATGGCTGTAAAAAATCACTGAACATTCAGTTTATTTTAAAACTTATTTACAAAGAAAAAAATTGCATTCGCTACACAGTGTGTGTGCACAATGCTATCTGTGTTTATTGAAACATATTATATGGTCCTTGTATGTTTATTTGAAGTCATTTTATCATAAAAAAAGAAAGAAACACAGAATCACAAAGATAGAAACACATTTTAAATAAAAAAAATCCTTTAGGTCAAATTCCTGTAAATGTTTCTCCAGGAAACATATTAAGCTTTTCTTTTAACAAGCTTATTTATATATGTAAAAGATGTAAGCAATGAACATATGTCTATGTGGTTTTTTTACCTCCAATTTTAAGAGACTGAGGACTGAACGCCATCAATAGATGCATCGTTTTATTAGCAGCACCTGCTCAGGGAGGATGGCAGAGAGCAGAAATGGAGGATAACTGAGAGGAAGAGAAGGAAAGGGTGAATGATGTATGACTGATGTGAGTTTGATGCTGAAGGAAAGACTAAGAGGTACGAGGAGTGCAAAATGAGCCAGGATCCTCACCCCTTTTTTTTCTCCCCCTCTGCCTTTGTTTCTGCTCATGGCCCTCATCATCATCACCATCATCATCATAATTATTTTCCTCTCTCTTGCTTTCTTTCTTTCTTTCTCTCTGCCGCTTGCCCCTTGTCCCACCCCTTTCTGTGATGCTCGCCACGCCAATCAGATCGTAACATGACATTATGGCTCATTATACCTGGACCGAGCAGTTTTGCTGCTGGTGGCCGGCTTTCTTCCTGTGGCACATGAGCAGAAACACGCCTCTGAAATGTTCTCAGAATGCAAATGTCCCGCTTATTTGGCTCTTTATTTGTCGCATCTCATCTGCGTTAAGCCTCCGGGCAGCATTGTACGTGGCAGAGCATTATGCAATCTGGAGTTAAAGGTTCGACACACCTACAGAGAGCAATAAACGGGAAAGATATAGAGAGAGGTTGCAGATGGAAAAATGTACGCAAAGAGAGGGAATCAAAGGAGAGGTAGAGGTAGAAAGAGAGCCAAGCAGCAGAGAAACATTGTGGTCATCTGCAGTGCGATGAGTCACCTGTAGGCAACACACACATACACGTAGACGCACAAGCCCAAAAAAAAAGGAGAGAGGCTTTGCAATCACAGCCCACAGATTTGTAGTTACAATGCCATGTTGTCTTGCAGACTGCATCCCTTGCAAAGTGTTACACGCTCGCAAATCTCAATTCCAAGTCAAAGTAAATGGATGAAATATTAAGATTTAAAAAGTCATCAGGCACTACAAAATGATTCAACCTTTGAAAGCTTCGTCGGCGAATCCAAGATATTGCTCTGATAATTAACCGCCAAACAAAATGTTAATGAAAAAAAGAAATTAGTCTTCAGATGGTTTACAGACGGCGTGATGTTGCTGCTTTTGTAAGTTTGAACAAAATCTATGGATGAAATCAGCCATCTGTATCTTGTATACATATTTCCGTCTGCTACCCTTCTGCTCTCCCTCTTTTAGCTCACACATGAATAGGTTGCGTCAAATGTGCTGTGATCACAGTGATTCTTTTTTTTTTTAACACGCAACAAAACATGGAAACGCAGCAGAAAATGCAAGCAGAGAAAGTCGTCACAGCTGCAGCAGATTATTAGATGTGTTTTCATCAATGGTTTCATGTGCATTTGGAAGACCTGTCTTAGTAAAAGGGATTGGAAACAGCTGAATGTGAAAGAGAATCTTTAGCTCTGAAACTAAAAGTTTACAACTAAATCCTTGAAGTTTTATCGTTTTTATTCTTTTTCCAGGTGTTTTGAAGTTTTGGAACCATCACTGAGCTGACATTAGTAAATGAGTTTCATCAAACAGTAAGACTACATCCTGCTTTTATAAACACCATAATCTTATTGCAGTACTTTTGTATTTTAGCTGATTTTCAGTATCCATTTTGTATTCTTTCTCTTCTCTGAGCTCCCTCCAGCCAGTAAAAGTCAGTCTAATGTGGACTGCTGACTTGTCTCTTGCTCTTTCACTTTCTCTCTTTCTTTTTCTCACTTCCTCTGACAATGTCTTCTTGTGTTCTTTGCTAAATCACCCACGGCACATATTCCAAGCAGGTGTTGAAATAATGCTGCTGTTAAAAAGTAGTTTTTATGTGACGCGCCGGCTGGAAAAAAGTTGTGATGTGCATCCTGTGGAACTGTCAGCCTCCAGGCGCTGCAGGGCAATGACATCCCCGGGAATGTGCACAATGAATCTCAGTGGGCCATCAAAACGAGTCAGAAGCTCAGAAGTTTATGTAGAATGGCTTTGAATAATCCACTGTTGATGATGTGAATAATATTACATAATGTTTGATATGAACAGAAGTCTGAAGACCTGTTTATATTTCCTTTTTGTGGTTAAAATGACTTCTTTTGTTTTATTGGGCTACATGCCACCACTGTCTTTCTTTTCCCATTTTTTTTCTGAAACACTGAAGCACATGTTGGCATGACTAATGTTTTTTAAACTAAATGGGCTTTTTTTCTTTTCTTCCCAAGTTAATTCTTTTGTCTGGAAAATGTAAGATAAAAAAGATTTTTGTTTATGTGTAAACTATAGAAAAAAAACATCACTTAACCATCTTTGTACTGTGAAGTACTTGTTCAATTCAATGTTTCCTGAGAATTTTCATGAAAACCGTGTCGACTTCTTTATCAGAAACAGCGTCTTCACCTTCTGACATTTCTCTCCTCTTGTGCAGTTAAAGGACTTTCGTGTCAAACTGCATTTGCAATGGACTCATTATTCAGACTTATAAAAGATCACTGCTTAAAGAAAGAAAGGGGTGAAGCACTGACACTGTAGCCTCACAGAGAACCAGAAAGCATTTCTAGTGGTAACATTATGGTCGTATGAAATGCCTGACATCTGCAGGAAGGTGTATTCGGTGCTTGTATAGGTCGCGCAGTGAAAAACATCCAGATTCAAATAAGGAACTGATTTTGTCATCATTCATTTTAATCCTCCTACATTTAACTCACACTC
>JAVQJG010263828.1:0-12444 GCA_036024015.1 Craterocephalus amniculus
TACTGTAGGACAGTTCGCTATTTGCTAAGAAAATAGCAACATGGTACGTGTTTGTGTATTTACAAGTTGTAAAAATAGATTGTAGCCAACCGTTTTGCAGTACGAAGTGAATTCGCCCTTTTTCCATGGCGTATGGTAGTGACGTAATCACTGTTGCAGGCGGTTCCAGGTCAGCGTCAAAGGCTTGAAAGGATCCCGGAATAACAACAACAAAGGAAGTACATGCTGCATCCAGTTCACGGAGGGATCCGACTAGCATTTGCTAACAACACATTGGTAAAACCAAGGCGTTTTGTGGCAGATAATGCCTTATTTAGTGGGTGAGCAACGATTGCCTGATCGCTCCCGTTATGTGGATTTATGCTGATCGCGTGTTCACATAAATATTTCCCGATGGAGTTCGAGTTGCGCCACAACTGTCCGCGTGAGTAAATGATCATATAGCATGCTACAACATAGGTACAGGTTGAAAAAAAACGAAGTTCTCCTTTAAAGGTGCAGTATATAACAAAATCAAAGGTCATTACAAACTGTTTCTATTGATATCTAATCCCATTACTAACATGATCATGTTTTTATTCTCTCAGAATGAGCTACTCATTTCTACTTGCCATTGGTCCACGTATTACTACTGTGTGTGAAGTAAGAACCCTCTGGGCTTTTAAACTGCAGTACCAACTTTGTTTACTAAGAGCTAGACAACCATCTGGGATAAGTAACGCTTTAAAAGCCACATAGATGACATTAAACTTGTAGATCATTCTGAAGAAGTGACCTGTCGTGCAGTCAACGTTGCACCTGAAGCCAAAACAAGTTTTTTGTCTGGAGGAATTTTGCCACATACGGCCACTGTCTATTCAAAACTGTGCTTGTCATTTGAAGTAATTTCTATGCCATTCTTTACCACTAGATGTCAGTAATTCCTACATACTGTACCTTTAAAGCAACTCTGAAGAAGTGTGAACAGTACAACTATGAGCTCCTGAATTGTTTCTAAATGCACCGAAATTTGTTATAAACATTTTCTGGACCTGAATCTGCTCTGGAGAACCCAGTGGCTCAGATACTGCATTTCCAGCTCAGCTCCACACCATTTGGGTTCTGGTACCATGCTGACTACCAGACACTGGGTAACATACCATTACACAACTGCAGCTTATTTAAAAAAATAACAGCTTTGTCTTTTGTAATGATAAATAGTTTGATGCAGAGTTGGTTTTGATGTCATGAGTCAATGATAACCAATAATTGTGCTTGTTCTGTGTTGCACCATGCTTGCATTAAAAAGATTAAAACATTAAAAAGTCCAAAATACATAGACTTGTTGGCCAACCAGATGCCTCATATAATCCTGCAGTGCCAACATGTCAACCAGGAATAAACCATTTTTCCCAAAGCCCTGAAAAAATGAATAATAGAAATTATTCAGATATTTATAGATATCTTGACTTGTCCCAGAGTAATTTCGATGCAGAGACACCATTAACAGGACATATAAGTTCAAACAAGCCTTCCGTCCACTTATCATTCCTGCTTTCCGACACTGCCACGAAAAGAATAAAAACCAGAAGGAAAGATCTCACTGACTTCACATCACAAAAGTTTCAAAGTAACACTTCCTCTAAGCTAAATGAGTGTTGCCTTGGCAACCCCTAACAATTACATGCTCAGTGAACTAATCCTACGCTCCCTTCATGATTCAGCCGCAGTCTTTTTGGATGCCCCTTCCAAACAGAGATGCCTACTTAAGATGCAAGCCACTGCTGGGATTTATGGGACTCCAGAAGTGGCCCTCTACAAACGGAGGATTAGCTCTCTTGAGTAGGGTACTCATGCACTGATGTTTTCAAACGGTGATGCTCCAACTCACATTACACTCCAAGAGATCTCTTGGCCATGAGGACTAATCTGCCACACTTATCCAACTAAACTCAAAAGCCACTGCTCAGGTTCTGCCAACATCATCTAAAGCTAAAGACTGGAATCACATCCGTCCACTCACACTGTAGTGGCAGTGGATTAAAGGTTAAAAAAAATTGTATTCAAGACGGGATGTAGTTTGTTATTACATACAACATCTAACTTTCTGTATAAAATGATATCAAATAAGGCTAGAGGTGCTGTTCCATGTTCTTCTCATCTCTAAGGATTCTCCAGCATGGCTGAGCTACTTTGACAAGAAAGGGAAACCTCCAGCAGAACCCAGCTCAGGGAGGCTGCCATGCTTATACTGGGAGAGGTGGAGAAGACTGGTTAAGGAAGGAACTAACTCACTGCTTGAAAACTGATACAAAAACTTACCAGAAACAATGCTGTCTGCCTCAGTAAGGAGGTAATGAGCACATTTTTGTTGTTTCTGTCTGTTTGGGGTTTTTTAAGATTGTGGACTGTACACTGTTGTGTATGGCTGTTTCTACTTATAGGACTAAACCTCTTGTCTGGCCTGTGAACACGTTTTGATTTCCCCAGACAGGCTGGATTAAAGGGCTAGGAAGAGGGAAGCTTGGGCTCTCCTGCTTAGGCTACGAGCCGAATGCGAGAATTGTGGAGACCGTCTGTGATGTTAATCCCACGCCGATAAATTGATAGATGAAAGTTTGGGTGGTTTCGATCACGCAGAATGTTAAAATAATGAAGGTTTGCTCATCAGTGTTGTTTCTAAAGAGTCCCGTGGCAGAGCAAGAGCCACCGCTAGGGTTCACTGGCAGCTTCCCCCGGGGCTCCACTGAATGCTGAAGCTCCGAGAAGCAGCAGCACCGTGCCGTCCCACCAGGACTGTTTCAGAGCAGAACTTTCTGCTGCAGCTGGACTCTCCAGTTACACAATACACGGTGCATTGTCATCATATCCAATCCCAGCCTGGAGCCCTTTGCTGCCCTGTGTTTCTGACCCTCTTTCCTTTCCAGCAACTGTCTCATAAGAAGACCTCTGGAGCAAAAATAGAAATATCTTTAAGAAAATTAAATTTTCCTATTGAACAAATGAAATTCTATGCATCCAGTAGAGGATTACACACATCCTCCCTGGAAAACATGAGATGACAGACTGGTTTGACCCGGATGGGGGTGGGGAATGACAGAAATATGGAATTTGGCGGGAATTCATAGGGTCCCAAGAAAATGGATGGAAGGATGAATGGATGGATGCCATGCGGGTTCTTCCATTGTGATGAGATGACCCATCCTGCAGCTTAGCTTCCACTTCTGCAGCAGCCAGCTGCTCTTTCACAGATCCCTGCTGCACGTTTGCACAAACATCTACAACCCCCCGTCTTAAAACTATAAATGCCTTCTGATCAATATCAACAATCCAAAAACCCAAAAGCCATCTTTTTTTTAATAGATGGAAATGTTTTTACATTTTAACAACTCTGGTCTGTCCTTTACAATGTGGCAGCTACCGTTAAGTACACTCTCAGCTGTCAAAGCCAGACCATCCCAACTTTACAAGGACACGGCTGAGACATAACACCAAACGCCGGCTTTGGATGAGCTGAGCTTTCAAAAATAAATAAAGCCTTAAAGCTAAGGAATTATAAACACACTGCCACGGAGAAAGAAGGAAAGCCCTCCAAACAATTTGCGGCATGTAGTATTTTCAGTTCTTTCTCTGCTTGAGACAAAGACAAGTGTCAAACAAGCGGGGCGGCGAACAGGGGGATGACAGAGAGGAATGGAAAAAAGAAAGAGAGCATAAAGGTGAGAGTGAAGAAGACCATGGGGAATTTTCCATTCACTAAGAAAGTCTAAGATTAACACACACTTTTCAACACACCCCCACACTGACAAGTGCACACTTTGCACACACAATAAATAATTTGCACACTTTTGCAATTAAAAAAAAAACAAGCACAACGCCCACATGAATACGCCTGCTGCCTGCAGGAATGTTTAGCTTCCTGGTATTACACAGACACATTTATAAACACAAAGTAATCAGCCTGAAACTGAGGAGGAAGATGGAGGGAGATGTGGCAGCAAAAGAATACGTTCACCAGAA
Source organism: Craterocephalus amniculus (assembly GCA_036024015.1). Taxonomy (NCBI): domain Eukaryota; kingdom Metazoa; phylum Chordata; class Actinopteri; order Atheriniformes; family Atherinidae; genus Craterocephalus; species Craterocephalus amniculus. The sequence continues at coordinate 4,000 of JAVQJG010263828.1, forward strand.
GAATAGAAAGAATCCTGATTCGGACACAATGTGAGCTCTGGGATCTTCAAACAAACTTGCACTCGGCACCATGGGGACGGCACCCACAGAACGAAGCATTCTGGATGCTGACCTTCCTTACTGCACACCCTGCTTCTGTCTGTAACCCAACCGTTAGCTGGCGCTCGACAATGCATCCTTTGCCATGGAAACAGAGACGGTCATTTCATGAGTCTGGCTCAGGCAGCGCCGTTCCATAGGTTGGCTCTCGCCAGCCAACGCGCCCTCAGAGCATTATTACCCAGACAAACAGCAGCAGAAACATTGTGTAAATGTTAAAACAGATGTGAAACGACACCACAGCAGGTATGCGCTATGGCTTTACAGGAAACTCTTCCACTCTGCGACCATGGAGTTTTGAAGAAGTTGATGACATGTTCTGCAACCTTCAAAAGACATTTCAGGATTCCTCAAGACACTCCGCCTCCCTTTAAAGCCCGGGACATGTGCGTAGGGCATGACCAACACATCTAGTCCACCCACCATTCAGCAGCAAGACGCCCCGTACAAATGAGGCTTGTCCTCCATCACAACCACTTTTTCAACTTCATTAAGCACCATTCTCTCTGGAGATGAGAACCGAGCAGCTTAAGCGCCGACACACTGCTCCATGCCTGGACGGTGAAAGAGTGTTTTACTGTTGAAGCGTCAGCTGTCAAAGTACAAACTGTCTGGATGGTATGTGTGTCTAAAATCACTCTTCCTCCTATACAGTAGACTGCATAGTAAGTTTGCCAATTTTGTAGCATCCCACAATGCACCAGGGAAAGCAGTGTAGAATCTAGCCTAGCAAATCTATCCCATAATGCATGGTGCCAAAGGTAAAAAGGTTATAATCAAGCAGATCTGAAGCCTTAAAAGCATAATAATAGATAAACCGAATAAAAATCTATCATCTTATCTTAATAAATAGATTAAGATAAACTTAATAGATTTGACTTTTCCTTTAACTCAAGCACAAAACAAATACAAAATGGTGCGACATGAAACTAACATGTTACATTTTATATTATTAATAAAAACAGAGTACAAACGGCATGAAATCAAATGAAAATAGTTTAATAATCCCAAAGGGACATCAATTATTTGATAAAAACAAAGCTGGCTGAATTATAGCATGGATTCCCCTGGGAGAAAAAAAAAAAGAATCTGAAATATGTCTGCTATATCACAAACATGGCCCTGAAATGGACTGGTGATCAGGCCAGGGCATGCCCTGCTGCCGGGATGGGCTCCAGCGCCCCCCGCAACCTGCACTGAGAAGCTGGTATAGATAAATGGACGGATGTCTAATATCACAATAAATGCAAACCAGTATCAACCTGGTTATTAAGATCTAGCAGACATAAACCCGCTTTCTAAGTTTGTCACATCACATAAAAATGTGCTGTTATCGATCAGCCAAACATATATGTTTAAAAAAGATCAAGTATTGAAAATCTTAAAAAAAGAGCACCACTGTCTCTCAGACGCTGAGGGTGTGTCTGTGAAACACACTGACTGACAGACCATCCTGGTTTTGTTCCAGCTGCAGAGGATTCAACAGAAATAGTGGGAATTAGTAATAAATCGTGTGATTTCAGACAACATCCATCCTGCAGCGCCCACGGTCACTTCTTCTCAAACACATCTGATCTAAGAGTGTTAAGTAACTATTTTTATTGTTTATATAAAGAAAACCATTTGTTGTGGGCACTGCTTTCCGTGATGCTCCTCAGTGCTTTGTGAGTGCAGGTAAAACAAGGAAGGCTCACCACACGAGGCCGACTTTGTTTCCACCAGCTTCACCCTTCGTGTCTCATTACGAATCCTGTCATCGGTCTTGTCGACGAGATGTGCAAGGTCGTCGATGATTTCTGAGGACAAAAAGGGGAGGAAAAACCAAGTTAACTTCAGCACATTGAGTACAATTTTAAAGCAATTATGATGTCGTTGTTCCATTTCACACACAAAAGACCATCCTCCCATGTTTTATGTAATTAAAGGAATTACTCTAAATGATAAAGAGAGAATCTGTGCAGGAGATGACATCAGACCAGCTAATTCAAGAGGCAGAAACTGTGAATGGTCTTTTGTAAGAGCTGCTGAAGGTTGTGGGATATATGAAGAGCACTATTCACCCCCTTTAAACGCTTTCACTACACCCTGAATCCACCATGGATTTAATTGGGACCTTATTGTTCGTGACATTTAAAGACGTAAGTTCGGGCTTCAGGGACAGTGCCGAGGCATCCAAAAGGAAGACGGCGTGCTTTCCATGAACATGTCTGTATTTTACTTTGTGTGCGTGTGTGTTTGGCACGGCCGTTCGGGTCTTTCAAGTGGGACTTCCTGAGATGAAGGCCGTCCAGATGGAAGCCTGCGTGATTTGTTAGAGCTAGGCGCTGTGTTGACATGGCATCTCCAGAGGTCTGGCCCAACAACCAAAACAGACAACTGCTGGGGGATGGCCAAATTCTGGATTTGCTATGGTTGAGAATGAAAATGTGATATCAGTTTTAGATCATATCAACCCATTTAAGCCATGACTGACTCATACAGCGAATCAAACAAATACAACCTTGAATGGAGTTTCGGAAGACCTGCTCGGGAATATAAAGATGGATGTAACAGAGCAAACTGAGCTAAAAACAACTTCTCCTGCTGGAAAGGCCATCCATCAACTTCATTCAAGATCCCCACTGTCACACTGAGGGAAAACTATGAACAGACAAATGAGGAAACACATGAGTAATAACTTTCAAAACAACATGGCTCATTACTCTTGTTGTAAATCAGGAGATATATGAGGAAACGCGACACAAATTGGCTATTTCATCGTGGATGTGTTTTGTCTGGGGCTGGAGATCAGAGTGCTGCTTTCTATCTTTGCTGCAGCACCAATGACAGGTGCTGTCCAGTAGCCTTCTACACTGAAAAAGACACTGCAAAATTTCAGGGGGGGGAGAAAGGGAGAAAAATGGCTCAATGACAAAGAAGGCAGTAAAACAGAAACCAAACTCGCATCAGCCTCTGATAAATGAATGTTTTTCACCAAAGGGAAACTTAATTCACTGACAAACCAGAACCAAAAGCCAATTTAAACACATTCCTGTCAAGTTTGGGAAAAAACATTTTGCTGCAGCTGCTCCGATAAAATGGTTCCAAAACTGTATCATCTAATATATTACTTACTAATAAAAGGGGTAAGAAGACACAAATCAAACAAGCCCACAACCAGCAGAACCTGTGTGTACCCACAGGATGGGAGTTTATGTTTTCACTGACATTGTGTAATAGACATGCACTAATCAGAGGATGGAAAGTAAAGCATGTCAGCCTGGACATCCTGATAGGGAAGCAGCAAGCATGAGGAAGACGGCCGCATGCACAGGGTCCCCGGAGACTCCCACAACGTCATCCAAGCATCAGGCAGCAATTTAGAGGGAAGAAACTCTTCCTTTACGGTTAGAGGAGGGGTGTAGACACTGAGCCATTTGTGCTGCATGCCACTCCGCAGAGTCATAAAGGATGTTGTTCGGCAGCTTCTGCCAAGTTTCTTGATTCAATTTTGGACCGACGGAAACAACTCAATTCATCGATGAGCTCCCGACCGGGCCAAAATACATCGGAGCAACAATTTTATCTTTAACTACAGCTGTTATTTAATACTAACATCTTATTTTTTTAACCGGTGGTCCTACAAGATACAGGCTTCTCACATGTGCAGTCCTTTAGTTCAGCTGATTATTGTTATATGTCAGACAGCATAATCTTAATGTCCGGCTGGGACTTCAGCTTCCATGTGTGTAAGCCTCTGGTCCCGCCTTGGACACGTTTCCCTGCACAAGGACCCAAGTTAAGCAGCTTTATGTAAGATGCTATAGATTATTCAAAAATATACTATATTTATTAACAAGCTGCCTCTAAGCTGAGCAAACTGGTACAGACCTGGTACAGAAAACACTGCTCTGTTCTTAACACAGGAAACAAATAAAAATCCATGTTTTGTTGGCAATTATAAAAAATAACTCATTGTAAAGAACAGAATAGTTATTGGGAAGCCAGGATGTAGATCACTGAAGATAAACAAGGCATCTGATGGAGAGCTCTTTAACCCAACAGCATCTGTAGTTCGGTAGAATAATTACTGTATCACTCAGTCGTTTCAGCAGGGCCAGTTTCCATTGCTATGCCAAATGCAATGTTAGCAGATTAATAAAGAATGTGTGGCTACAGTTTGGGATTATTTAAAAATATTGTAGTAAAAAAATGCATCGTCACCGTCAAGCATTATTTTTTTCGAAAATACTAATGATTACTCAGAGAGCATGCAAGCCTGTGGCAGGTTTCAGATGAATGAAATGTTCTGGTTCTCTATAATCTTTTATTCAAGGAAAAATATAAAAACAACAGCAGCGTAAGTTTAAAAGGCATGAGAGCAATGAAGCACACACACCAATGGGAGACAGATGTTCTCTCATGACATCATCTTCTCCCTGACGGTGCTGACTCTCTGAGTAATCTCAACACCATTTCACCTCTTGTTCCAGTATTTCACAGCTTTTGGATAAACTACCTTTTCCTGTGACCTGTCTGCTCTCTGGAGGCGAATAAGTTAACGTTTCTGTTTCTATCTTTGCTGTCAGCATGATCTCAAACCCTGGACATTTACCAGCTATTGCCATTGGTAGAGCAGAACAGTCTTAGCCTATCGCTCCTCAGCTTAGCCAGCCCTGGTTCAAACCCCGTCACCTTGTGATCTCTACAGGACCCACAAAAAACATTTTTGAAACCCACTTTTTTTCGAGAGCATACTGTGAGCTACGGCAGAAATTAACTTCTGTTCAACCTGCTGTGAAAAACCTAGCGGAGAACAGTCGAACACAGAGCTCACCCTGACTTGATGCGATTCGGTTACAGCGGTATCACTGATTCTATCAAATACTTGGGATGCTGTTCGTAAATAAGACCTAATTTGATTTCAGTATGGCTAAGCATTGTATATGTTATTTCTACTCGCATAGTTAGTTTCACTGCAAGATTTTTATGATACAACTCAGATTATGAAATTCTGGGAAGACACTAAACTACATTCACACTGCAGATAAATAGAAGTTTTCCCCATGTGTTACCTTTATGTAATTTGCTTATTCATTTACTTATCTGAACAACATAAAGCAGATGACAGCAGCCAAACATCCAGCAGCAAGGAGGCAGAAAGTAGCACAACCGCTATTGTTAGTCAGCTAACAGCATGCGTTAGCCCCTTAGCTTTAGCCTTCCTGCCTCTGTTAGCTGGTTAGCTGCTTTTAGCTCCAGGTTAGCTTTGTCAGCTCGTGAGTATCCCTCTCAACGCTCACAGCCCCCCTCTCAGCACCAACTGGTGGCCAATTTTTGTATTTTTCAGGAGTGACAAGACGTATGATGTTGCCAAGACGGCAAAGGTGGGAACCTCCCAACAGAAGCCTACGGTTCAGGTGGCGGAGGGTTCGACCACATTTTTTTTTTACAGTCTGTGGTGTGATGCCACATCTTCTTCGCATGTGGGTCAATTTAGGGCCATAGACTATTTAAACTTAAGTCTGATGGCGCTCATGTTTATATAATGTGAACAGTAGGCGTGGGAGAAAAAATTGTTTCAGAAAAGTATCACAATATTTTCTACTTTATGATTTCTAAAAAAACTTTTGTTCAAAAATCCATTTTTATAATATTTGAAATGCTTCATATTTTGCTGGTACAAACATATTGTGCAATGTGCATTTTTTGGGAAAATATGGCGCCTGATATAGTCTTTAGACTTTCAATGTTTTCATGTGTTAAAAAAACAATTTCAGTATTGATGGGTGTAGTAAACCTGGACATTAGATAGGGGGTTGCTAGCTGAACTGCCTGACCGACTGTGTGCAGATGTTTTGTTAAGGTACCACCACACACGCAGTTCACCTTCCAAACATCTGGCCTCCTTGACTGCCTTGCCACATGTGCACAAATTAGTCTCACTGCAGGGCATCATCGGCCTCTCAGGCCCCAATGAAAGAATCTGTGTGTCCTTCCAAAAAGAAGCGACAGCTTCTATTTACTGCATCATTACACATTTTCTCCCTCCAAAGAGGAGCTGACAAAGTGATGAAGAGTGTCTTGATTCATGCCTCTTTTGCATGTTTATACTTCTCAGCTGACATATATTGTTTATTTTTAGAGGGAAGAGCATGCTTACTAATTGAAAACTGTCTTTAGTGAACCTTGGTTTAATCGGTTTGGTTCAACTAGGAATATAAATTTAGATTTGAGGAATGTTACATCAGTCATTTTGTGGACATGTTAGGCTATAAATCTAATAGAAAATAGAATAACCTGCAAAAAGTCTGGAAAAGGTGAAACAAACGAGGTTTGAATGCAAATATGTGCATAAACACAAGCAATTAAGAAGAAAGAAGTCAGAATACAGACCTCTGTTTATGCAGGACAAATGTGATTGCTTGGCTTTCATATATAAACAGTTTAAAATGATACAGAAAATGAATTAAAATGTATGTAAATATGTTTATTTAAATGTACCAAACTGGTGAAGAGATGACTGACCGCTCTGACAACCAGGCTGCCTCATTTCCAAACTTAATACCAGCCATCTGTGTGTCAGTTTGAAACAGAAACCTACTGTGTTTCCTCAGACAGTCTCACCTCCTTCACCCGATCCCATTCACCAGAGGATCCATCACGCCCCATGATGGACACCAAGAAGAATGACTAGCTGATAAACGACTCTCTGGAAGTTTAAACAAAAAGTCCCGTCAAAGAAACGCATACATTTAGAAAGACCTCCGTACATGCTCAGTTTGATCACGTACAACCAGCCGGTTGATGTTTTGTAAGGCCAGGCCATTTGGATTTTTCCCATACTCATTTTTATTCAAAGTAGGATTTGGTTTTCTGATGTTTGTGCAACACTCAGCTCTGACAAATTAATTCAATCTGTTATAGAACAGGGGAAATCAGAAGAGATGCCATCAGCTTATTAGGAAAACTGTAAACTCTCAGACTAACACATGCAGTCAATTCAAAATTTCAATATATATTTCACCCAGAGAAAAATAAAAACAAGCCATGAAAGTGGATGGGAATAAAAGGAATGAAGATGATTTTCATAACTACTAATTCAATTAGCAAACTGAACTAATCTCAGAATCACAAAAATCTCTAACACCACATCACCAGGCATCAGTGAAACATAAATAACAGTATCATTCAGTTAATGTATAAATGATCCGCTCTTTTCTTTTAGAATCAATCACAAAAGGTAAAAACTAACAGTAACCAAGTCTGATCATTACCAGGCTTTTACCATCAACCCTCTTATGGCCAGGGCCCACCGAACAATGTGCGTGTGATGAACATGAGGGTGCCAGCAGCAACAGCATAAGCTAGGGACCACCCTGTCATTGGCACGGCACCTCCGAATCAGCAGTGGTTCCACCTCATCACCGCCATCGCACTTCATTAAAAAGGGACACCAGAGAGGGGGTGACATTTCAAAGAGCTGGGAAGTAGTCATAAAAAATGAAACTGAAATGGTTTGATTGTATAAAAGTCACAGAAAATGAGAAGATGTGGACTGAAGAACGAGGATCAGCTGATCATCCTGTTCCCATTTTGTCATTTTGTTTCTGTGCCGTCCGATGGTTGATAATACTGCATGTATGCTCACACTAAACCTACAAGTTATTTCAGACATTCCTGTGAAATAAAAGCACTATTAACATAGTATTGTCAGCTACAACCATTTTATACCATCTTCCTAACAAGAGAACAGCATTATGAACAAATGAGGTGGTCGATGTGTTCAAATATGCTTTTTTTTGACACAGTAACTGTTATAAAACAAGTTTCTATTTCTATTCTGTAGTGGTTGTAAATCAAAGCCACTTTCACACTGAAATCAGCGCGTCGACGCGGGATTTTCAAAGCCGAGTTAACCCGCGTTCAATCGGCATTTGGGTCCTTTCACATCAACAAAAAAATGCAGCGTCTGATCCTACGTTGGGAAGCTGCGTGGCCTCCGTCTCTACCGCTGCGTGTTGGTGACGCCATCACGCTGGGTTCACGTAGGTGATGTCATTAACGCGACAGAAAACAGAACTGTAAACAATGGAGAAGAGCATGGAAGCGAGTCACGGCATGGTCCATGTGCTTTCTTCTTTCGCACTTTTGTCAGTCCTTAGAATGGTTAAACTTCAGCGAATGATGGTCGATTTTCTGGGTCAGATGGAACGCAGGCGACGTGAATTTGTGGCTGAAATGGAAGAGAGTCGCAGAAGGAGGAGAAGAGCCTTCGTTGCCTCTGTTTTGGCATTTGTTAATGCTGCTACATCCACTGTTCGCCGTAGTTGGATCCGGGACAGAGCACACAGTTTTTGGTCGGCA
>JAVQJG010263829.1:0-12825 GCA_036024015.1 Craterocephalus amniculus
ATATATATATATATATATATATATATATCATTAACAAGCCTGGGTTGTTTTTATTTTGCCATATAAGTTCAGATGTTTTCTGATGATATGTAATTAAAAATAAAGGATATATTTACTCAACTTCACACCCACCGTACAGTATGTACAATAAACATTGTAACTTGTGCTGACCAATGACCACCAGAGGGCAGCACTAAACACTAATTTACAGGAGGCCTCTGACTCGAGGCTGCAGGCAAAGTTTACAAGTTTCACTTCATTCTGAGACACGTTCATTTTTGTTTATTTATTTAATAAAGTCTTGCTTGTTTCATCCTGGTTGGTTTTATCAGGCTATCTCAGAGTGCGGTGCCCTCAGGCTTGTTATTCACAGAGAGATGTTAAAGTATCTGACTGTATATTCTCACCTCTTTGTGGAAGGTGGGGGCTCCATGCAACATAAATATATGACAGATTCTTGCTTCAAGTCTTGACACAAAACTCACCCGACACCTTCTTTCCAGGAAAATTGGTCTTACATTACATAAACATGACTGTGATATTTATTTAGGTCAAATTCATTTACAGTTGCGGCATTATTTGCTTGCAGCTGTTTGCTCAGAAACACCTCATTCTGCTGCTGTTTGGCAATCACAACAGCATTTAAGACTTCTGATAAATAATGAAAGATTCTTTGGAGTCATTAGGAAAGAATCTAGGTGGGAGGAAATCCTCAAGCACAGGGCGTTTTTGGTTGTAAGGGGAAGCAAACTTCGATGTTCGTATCTTTTACCTGTGTATATAATGGCAAAATTTCTATTGTAAGGGGGAATCTTTTGCCTTTTAAGAAATCCAAAGAAAACTAAATTAAAAGACATACAAAAGCAAAACTAATATTTGATTTACTTATGTAAAAAAAACTTAGAATTAACTTGGACCACACATTAAAGGGACAGTGTGTATATAATATGGTTTTATTTGCAAAAATGAAGTATTGCTTCATAAATACATGTTTCATCTTAGTCTGATCAGTCATGAGTTTACATGTCAGGAGATAGCAGGACACATCTTGTCTACCTAAAAGACTTGCTGAAAACATTTACCCCACATAGATTAAACTGTCAAGCCTGTTGAAGATCAAGTAAAACTAGACTGAATTTGAATCTGACCCTGACCTGAGTGTTTGTGTTGTTCATGTCGTTACCAGTGAAGCCTTCACTGGAACTTTGATCTCAGGTTAGATAAACATATCTTGGATCTAAGGTAAACTAACAAACAATAAGCAGCGATTTGAAATATGACCAGTTAATTCAGAGAAACCTTTTACCGAAATTCAAAACAAATTCATCACCTCCTCGCCCAGATTATTTTCTTGTATAGAATTGTATGGAAAGCGACTTTATTTTCCATATATTGTTTTTTTTCTTTGTTTAAGTTTATTTCCAGAAACCCATCAGACAGAAAAAAACATTTTTCTTCTACTTGGACCCTGCTAGTGAGGCCAGACTTGTGTTCTTGGGAGGCTTTGACAACATTCTTTTACTCTCTTGAAAGATTTTATTTTGTTTATCACTTTTTGTGGCATAAACATTCCTTAGGTTTTTTTCTTTTGAGATCAGGTCAACACTCTGGCTTTTTCACTTCAGGATTGTCTCAAAGTTTCTCAAAAATAAATTCTTGCAACTAAGTGCTGTAATTTGTATTTGGCTGCCTTGTTGCAACATGGACTGACATCCTGAATGCTGGGAAAGTTTTTACTCATGATTCATACATCATTTTCAACAGCTTTCCTTTTCATCGACACCGGGCAATGAAATTAAATAAACAGTTCATCAAATTCTCAGGAATTCCTGCTACAGGTTGCAGCCAGAAGTCAGCTGCTCTGCAGCACTTCCTGGTACAGAATTAAATGACTGCACAGTGCATACTGGCATGAGATGACTGGGGCTATCTCAAGGCAAATCATAGATGTCAAGTGAATGTAGTGGACAAGAAATAAAAATATCTGATGCTGGTGCAGACCTGAGTAGTGTAGGAACTTATGCAGGAACTGAAAGAGTGAAACCTGGAAGCACATCAGATGACTGTGAAAAAAAACAACCCTGAAGCCAGGACATTTGATTCAGATGCGGAAAATGTCAAATTCAAATCTTGCACCGGTGAATCAGTTAAATTTAAATGGTTTCTGATGCAGGAACTGGGAAGATTTCCTCTCACTTTGATTCAGGTTTTGAGACATACAGTAAACAAGACAAACAAATAAATCAGCTTAAAGAATGGAAATGAGTGTTTGGACAGATGTGGAGACATCAATGACTAGAACTATAGAGGCTAAGTTCTAAGCCCTCTCATGTTCTGGAACTTGATGAAGACTGCAAGTGTACCAGTCCAAAAACTGTGAGCTCCTCCCTAAGAGGTGAATCCAGGATAATATCCAGCTGATAGTTGGATGGCAGACTGCAAGCAGCCCCCAGTGGGAAGTCTGTGGCAGTCAATGGGGAACTGAAAGACAAGAAGTTATTAAGGGGGGGAAGAGGCGGCCCTGAATGTGAAGTTGGTAATGGGTAATAAGTCTCTCTTATAAAAGAGATTAGCAGTCTGCTGGGCCCATTCTAGCTTGATCCTACTGTCAGCAATCTCATGGGTGAATCTTAATGCAGACACACTGAGATAACTTCTAAAAAGAAAAAACTTTAATCAAAAAAGTACTTAAAGGCCCTGCAGGAGAGATTACCCAGAGACTGTCCATAAAACAAAATAGAAAAGAATTAGCAAGGAGGGTAGAGAATGGAGCAGGTGCAAAAGCAGCTTTTCAACACAATAATCTGGTAATAAAAATAACAAAAACAAGGAACAGCAAAACTAAACAGAATAGGACTCATGCACCATTGTTAAAAGGAAGAAGCACCGAAGATGTTTTTCTCACCACAAATTGTCCAAATATTTCAGTCTTTTTCTTATCCTACTATTAATAAAACACTTAAATGAGGATACAAAAATGCTTTTGCTGTATCACTGTGGAAAAAAGTGAGGGAATTATTAGGGATAATCTGAATTAAACAAATTGAGGAAAACGTTATTGCTAGAAAACTGAATTAATTTAATACAGTACGTTTTACAGCTGTAGAACCAAGGGTAAGCTGCATAAAACCGACTGTAGTGAGAGTAAGAAAATAATGCTGAAAGTGAAATATTTATCAATAATTAGAAATTTGCTCTTTTTATTTTATGGCAAGAATAAATCATAAAGTGAGGGCAGAGCCATGTTTAACACTGGCTAACATGTCCATAACATAAGGAAAGTTAGAAGACCAATTGAACCTTTTCTGGGGCATACATCTGGAAACATAATATGGCTAAGAAATAAAGATAATTGCGTTTGATGCATATGTGTGTGTATAAATGGGTGTTTGTGGATGCGCAGTGTATAGATGTATATTCCAACTTCATAGGCAACAGTGTCTACATGTGAAAACACAATTATCCAAGTACATAAATATGCCTTGTTTAATAATTTTGGTAATTGAAACAATGACGCTGTTGGTCAGACAAAGCAAGCATTATAACCCGACTGAGCCTTTAAACTGCTTCTTTATTTATTTTTTCAGCTAAGTAATCAATTAGATAACCAGCTTGATAAAAACGTCATTGTGGTGTGATACACCTATAATAATAATGGTATTATATAACTTGTAACACACATGCCAGGGGTGTTTCACAGTGAGAACTTTGACTTATTTTTAGTAAGTGGTTTGCTAATACTTAATTATATGCTTGATGTTGATCTGCCCTGCCTGGAATCTCTCAAACATTTCCTCACCCAAGAAAATGTTAAAGAATTTACAGATTAAAAAGAACAGCCAAAGCAGCAATACTTTCACACAGTTTATTAAATGATGCATTTGAATTCAGATTTTTTTTGTTTTGTCTCATTACAGTCAGATGTTTGGTCTGACATGTTTTTAAATTAAACCTGGGTAGTGCTACATAGCTAATATGTGACAAATGCTTACTCTCTGTTTCTCTGTCCGTCACTCTCCATTTACTTAAAGACTGGTGTCGTCAAGTTAATCATTATTTTGTCTGAAGATCCTGTGAGTGTGGGAATGTCACTGATCTGAACTTAATCATACACATGTTCACTTTAAAAGCACTTCACATCTAGCAAGGTAAGAAAATAATCATATGGAAAGATTATTACAGGAGCAGCATAAAAATACAGTGTTAAACAGTTTGATGGTGTGTGCATGTGTGTTCCTGTTTATACTCAATGATGACAGCTATAATCTGTACACCATCTACATGTAATGAGGACTTCTTGTAAATGTGGGGCACTATTTGGATACAAAATGGTTTTTTTTAGAGGTTAAGGCTTGAATTTAGAGTCAAGGTTAGAATAAGGTTATAGTTTGTGTTAAGGTAATGGTTAGAATAAGAGGTAGGAAATTTGTTGTGTTAAGGCAGAGTCCCTTTATTTATTCTTAACCATAAAATGTCTGCATTTATGCATGTGTTTGTGGGAGTGTGTACTTGTTTACATGTGTAGGCTCATTAAATACTGTTAAACTGTAGAAAACTAAACAAATAAAAGATGAGGGCCACATTAATGTTGGTCTCCTCAAAAATGTAAACTCTTGGTAAGTTCCTTAACCTCCCCTGGATGCATATTTACAGTATAACCATCTTCAGATATTAATACATGTACCCATTATCTAATGAATAACAGAAATCAAATAACAATGCATGCACAGACAAGAAGGCTTCTGACCACTGATAGGCTTAGCAGAGCCTCAGAGAGACAGAAATATTTCTTGAACGAAAAAAGAAAAGAAATAATAGGTTTTTATGCCTGCACCTGCTAATGCACACAGTGCATTATGATTTTATGTAGTGCTTATAAACAGCAACATTTATTGTCACTCCTAATAACAGAGATGCTTCAATGTTCAGTTGGAAACATCAAAGATGTGCAGCTGCTCTCTCTACAAGATAAATATTCAACAGTATTTTCCATTAACATTATGTATATTAGTTACATACAGTATTTTACATGTTGGTGTCAGCTGTCCCATTTCCAAATGTCACATGACTCTTGTTAAAATGGCAACATCAGTTAAAGTCCACCCTGTAAAAACATTGACTGAGAATATTGAATTACATTTTACTGTTTAATCTTGGGGATCATTAGTAAACATGACAATTCAAAGAGCCACGGATGCATGTAGAAGAGGAATATTAGAGGGATAAAATTTAACATCAGCTTGGCAGATGGAGAAACTTCAACATTATTTAGATCTACAACTCTTAATTTAAATAATCTTATGTGACAACAGTTATGATTGCTTGATCAGTAGGATTGTTTTAACCACTCCTCATATTATTGGATATTTAATTAGAAGTATCTGACTTTTTCAGAGCTCTATACTATGATTAGTGATTCTGTCAGTAAAATAATCTCAATCATTTAAAAAGCATAACCTTCAATAACCTTCATAACCTGTGGTGTAATGCACCACACATCTATAAAGCCCATTAGATTGTTGACTTGCTAAGTACAAGTTAATAAACTAAAGTCTAACAAAAGATCCTGATTTATTTTTCCACTTTGTATGCAGTGTCCACCCCGTATCCCAGACTTTGTCGAAGTACCAAACTGGTTGTGCAAACTTCCCGATGTCAAAACATTACATTTAGTTGTAATTCTTCTTCATTTCATATTCTGTCCTTAAGGCCACAGAATGAATCATAATAATGTAGCACGTACTGTAAACAGATAAATATTTGAGATCATTCACATAAAAAAGGCCAAGAATTTTAATTTAGATCAACAGCTACAGCAAACACTACTATTTTACCACATATGCTACAAATACACATTTACTGTTTCAAGTCCAACAGGTTGGTTGTTGTAAGTCATGAAAAGCCCCTTTTCCCATGAGACATCGTCACCATCCTTTTGACAGCCAGAGAAAAATCCTTTCTAAATCGAAGTCTGACCGCAGATTTCCAGGCTGATTTGTAATCCTTTCTTCTTGGGGCACATCGGAAGGAGAAAATAATTCAGCCCATGTTTTTGTCTCCATGTACCATGACAGTTATTCTGACCTCCCATCCGTCAAGTATAGAAATAATGCCAGAGTTATTTCCCATTTGCAAACAGCTGCAGAGAAACTAGTCAAGTACACAACAATCTAGTTAGCTGCCAAAGGTCACACATCATCGTCGTCATCGTCATTCTGCCTGAACTTCCGCTCATGACTCTGTCCTCTCTGGCTCCCTCTTTGAGGAAGACGACCGATTGGATCCTGACACAGCACGTACTGTTTCCAGATTTTCTGGAATGCTGTGCGGAATTTCTTGATCCGGAAAGCGTAAACGATGGGGTTGACAGCTGAGTTGCCGTGGGTGAGGATGATGGCAATGTAAATTAGGAATATGGGCTTGTTGCAGGCAGGACAGAAGAGGGTAATGCAGTTGAGGATGTGAAGGGGGAGCCAGCTGACTGCAAAGAGGAAAAGGACGAGGGCTAAAGACTTGGCTAATTTTAGCTCCTTCCCAAAGTAACGTCTGGGATCAGTGTGGCACGCCGTCACCTACACAGACAAAGACAAAACCAAGATGATTGTCAGAACATGAATTTAAAAATTTTGAATTTTATACAAAAGAGCAAAACACTGTTGTTGCTTCATCTTGTACAGGACAATCACATAAAATATGTCTGAGACAAACAGAGGAAGCTCCTCACCTTTTTGTTGAGCTGCTTGTGGATCATGTAGAAGATCTCCACATAGATCGCCAGCATGAGCAGCAGAGGGGGCAACACCCAGCCAAAGAAGTTGAAGTAAACCATGTAGTCCATGCTGATGACTGTCTCAAACTCACATGTCACCAGCAGGTCATCAGTTAAGGAGCTGTTGTCACGGAGTTGCTGCAGGTTATTCCAACCCAACATGGGCGTGAGGCCCACTACGATGGACACCAGCCAACACAGCAATACGGCCGTGCCGGCTCGCCGAGGGGTCACCACTCGCTTGTAGCTATGCCAACAAGAGAGAACATGATGCATTGAGTGTAAAATCTCTACGAACAGATAGATACAGTATGACTTTGTGTGTTCATGATAAAATATGACTGTTTCTGCTTTGCCAGGTCAAGGTATATCTTCAGTCATTTCTTTAGTTCTGACAAAACGCCCTGATATTCTTTTCTGTTTTGTTATACTTTTTATAATACAAATTGATATTTTTTTACATTGTATGTGTTAAACCCACTCCTAATAATGAGAATGAATGTGATGAAGAAAATACAATCCTGTAAAACATCATCTTAAAAATAGAGAAAATTTGTACTTACATAAGTTTTCCAATATTAAAACCTAATATTGTTAAGTACACCTATGGGCAATCAAAATGTTAGACAGTCTTAATATATGTACATTTATTGAGAAAGGCCTCAGAGTCTGCAGCACCATGAAACTAGGAGCACCACCAGGCAAGCAGCTGAATGAAAAATATCTCTCCAAGAAGGTCGGGGACAGATTTGTGGAGAGGTACAGTATAGTTTAGGGTGGGGTTATAAAAAAGTATCTGAAACTCTGAATATCCCACAGAGCAGCATTAAATCAGTTATTATAAATGATCACAATAAACATGCTAAGAACAAAAGACTAAAACTAATATGTGAGATAAGAAAGTATGCATTTCTCAGAGTAGTTACAAAGAACTCAAGGTAACCACCAAACAGGTGTTAACTCCTCAACAGAAAATATAGACTTTGTTCATAAGGCCACTTTAAGACATCAACTCAACAAAACCTGACTTAACAAAAAGTGCCCATAAATAGCCATTGCTTGAACAAAAAACACAAGAAAGTATGTCTTGTGATTACCAAAAGCAGTTGGGATACCATGTGAAAAGTTGCATTCTCGTCAGACCACCAGGACTTTTTTTTTCACTTTAAAAAATGTTGTATGTTGTATACCTAACACTCGTATTCCTCACAGTAAAGCACGACTGCCTGTGATAATGCTGTGATAATATTTTTCATAACTCTGACCTGGAAAAATAGCAAATGCATAAATACAGGAAAACCTATTTATCACCATTATAATTTTTAACATAAATATATGTTTTATCTTAAAAATGATCCAAATTGTGCTGTTAGAACAACACTGGGTTTGGTCACAAGTCAACATTCAATCTTATTGAGATTCTGTTGTATTGCTGCAGACCTGTGGAACCAATCCAGAGGATGGAAATGGAGCAGATCTGCTTATGAGGTGGTCATAAAACTCAGTGGTTACATCTGCTGAACATGACCCAAGAGACTCGCAGCTGTTATTGTTATTGCAACAGTGGGCTCTACCATGCCACAACATCTGCCATTAATAATTGCCTGTATTCTCTCATTTTCTTTTGTTTGTTTAATCAAAATGTAACTTTAATGCCAGATTTGAAGTAAAAAAAAAGAAAAAACAGCAAAAGAGGTACCTTGTTCAAAGCACCAGACAATCATTTTCACACATAAATACCAGAGATATTCAAAGTGTGGACAATTTGGTCCAGATAATTTCCATATGCTCTTTACAAATGTGATTCACATAGCGAGATAATTTGCCGGGGAAAATGCTCTGGGGGGTGGATCAGCTCGTGTGGCAAAATCTGTGCCTGAAGCGTGATGTAATGCAGAAACTTGTTGAAAATGGCAGATGACAGTATATTTGTATTGTCTTGATATCAAACTAACATGTAGTTTTACATATCCACAACAAAAATGAATGAGTGGAAAGTTGCAAATGACTCAGCAGAAAGTTGACCGCAGAAAACTGACTCATCTACAACTATTATTAGTGCATACTCAATCTATTCTGTGGTATAAAACTAGTAAATGCTGTATAAGAAATGTTGCATGTTTTCATACATTGTCTCACTGGATATAACACTAATGGGTTGAAGACGTTTTCATACATGTACTAAAGTCCTGCATTGCTCTAGATGTTCCAGAACAATGGTATGGATAACCATTTGCAGCAATGGGAATTACTGGAAATGTATGGGATATTATGGGAATTAACAGGAATTTAGGGAATAATTTCAGCAATGATGAATGGTTTACACTTTTAAATCTTAAATCTCCACTTAAAAAGTAAATTCTGCAAAGAAACCTAAGACATTATTGGAGAAAGAGAGGAGACTAAAGAGCCAGAACAAGAGATAAAAGAAGAGGCAAGATAAGAGTGTTTGTACTGTGAGACAAAATCTCATAGGGCAGATATGATGCAAGATGGATGCTGGATTAGCCGTCGATAGGACTGGCATCACTGAGAAAATGGCAAAAGTTAAGTAATGTGTCTTTAAGGGAATAAGCCCTCAATTTGGCAGAACCTCTGGTTAATTCCCATCTATTCCCATTAGTTCCTATGGAACTAAAAATTTCGAACCCTAGAACATTTTAGCTAATCTTCCCAAACATTTGTTACCTGTCTTCAAGGGAACATGCAGACTGGTAAGTGTTTTGTTGATGTGTATGCCACTTTGCATCCTCTCAACACTACTGTGGATACATATCAATATATGTATTAATGATATCAACAAAGCACCATTTGACCACACTGGTTCCTGAAAATCCTCATTGTTCATGTGGGAGAACAGTAAGAAAAAAGTAAGCTTAACAAATTGCTTGAAAACTTAATGACTGAGCAACAATTTCTTAGTTAAATATTCTCTAAGTGTTCTTTCTTTTGCTCAACTCTGAAATCCTTACTCCATTAATCTGGTGGCATCTGGACATTTTCTAGAACATGTTGTCTTTTATGAATTGCTTCTCTGGTGCTTTTTCTTACTGTTTGAAGTGGCAGTCAGACTAAGGTCAGAGCTTGCATCACATAGTCTTATTCATTTTCAACACGGTCCAAGCATGAACTGCAGCAGTCTGTAACAAACAGTCATGCATAGTAACAGTGTGTTTATTTACCATGTGAGCAGATATTTAGCAGGATCTGACTAAATCAGACAGGAAAGTCTAAATAAGGTTTGACCAATGTGTGAATAATAGCACTAATTTATCAGGCTGAAAAATCCATAAATGTTACATATTAATGTGTGAAATATAAAAAGGGCTTTATATATCCTTCTCGAATTATATGAGTTGCATCATAATATATTTTTATTGCAAGCCACCTACGATAGGCATCATAGTCCCCTAATATGGAGTGTGTTATGTGCTTTTTGTCAACTCAAAGATATTAGCAAGAATTGGCAATGCCATTTGTATCATGATCCAGGGGCAATCATACCATACACTGCCATATATCGTGACATTATAACTAGTGCAATATTTTTTATTTGTTAAAATTATTTTCATTTTCATTGTTGTCCCTTTAACATATACATCAATATGAATCTAAAATTATAGAGTTTAGAGTTCTTCAAATAAACCAACAAAAAATGTCACACCATGTTTAATGTTTGCATCTAGCAAATTTTTGATAAAAAGAAAAAACATTAAAATCAATATTGTAGTTTTTGATATTGATACAATATTATCACGCAAAATTTCACGGTATTTCAGTATATCATAAATCAATATCATTAACAATAGTCAAACAGTTATACTCAATGCCAGTGAGTGCAGTTAATTCTTTGCAAACAACATGAGTACTTAGCTGCACAATATACCCAAAACTGACATTTTAATGATGCAAACTTTAATAATGGAGCAACCCTAATAATCATTGTATCTCTGTCTTTTGTACATGTGTGTGTGAATACTGTATACCTATCAGAAAATTGCTCCCAAGTGCTTAAAAAAATAAAAAGTTGCACTGGGCTACCTATACCATTTAACTTAATTTATCTCCTTCTCAAAGCAGGTGTATTTTCCACTATGGATTCTGTTTCTAAAGAAGAGTAAAGCTAAAGCACAAACAGCAGCACCAACACAACCGCTTCAAATTGTCCCACATTTTTCTGACACTATTCCTAAGTGGCAGCAAAACAGCATAGTGCATGTTCAGATATGCTGCAGAGGTATGTTGACACACTAATGTACTTCAGCAGATTTATTGTCTTGGAGGTCACTACGCAAGACATATTTTTTATTTTAGAAAGAAAAATAATAAAGTTGACCAAACTGGTTCTATTACAGAGTAATATCTGTTTAAAGTGGGTACTTACAATAGCTTAATCGGGCAACCTGGGGTTACTGGATTTACCAGACGAAGTAGGTCTGCAGCAACAAAACCAGTCAACAGTATGATGTTGAGTCTTTTTTGTTTTTATCTCCCAAATTTGTTTTTTCTTTATGTAAGTCAGATCCTTCCGGTAAGGTGTTACGTGGAATCAAGCAAAGCTGTTCCCAGTTTCCGAAGAATCTGGGAGTTGTCAAAACTGTTTCACCAACACATTTCAGTTTTGTTTGTAATAGTCGAGTTCTAGTGTTTGGCTATAAAGAACAAAACTGAAACAAAACAGCACAACCTTGATTTAACTTTGTCAGTGACATGGAATGTCATAAAGCCTGTCTCTTCTACACAGGTATTTGTGAGTTATTTAGTGATAGTGCGACATGACAAGTTAAATGTGGTAAGTAGATTTTTTTTTTTTTGTAGTTACACAATTATTCATATGAAGCCTGACAAACTTAATCAGTTGAACAGGAAGCTGAAGCATTGCCTGTGATCTGTCAGTCAGATATGCCTCTTTCCTTATCACAGCTGTATATGATCTCTCAAAGCACAATCAAGAAGAAACTAAGAAATTGCCAGAGCAAAACTTTTTTTTTTTTCCCTTTTCTTCATTTTATTCCTCCTTAACTGCCCTACATTCCCATTCTGATGTCTGAAATGTACATATAAATTATGTCCACCAAGATAAGTCAGATACAACACAGGACAAGTAAATAAAAGGAAGTTTTTAATGACAAATTTGATGTTGTGATGTTGGTATTTTCTAGTTTGGCTTTTGGGCTCTAACTCAGCACAGCAGCTATTAGCTTTTGGCTTTCTATCTGCATACAGATCAGATCAGCTCTCCATCTGCCAAAATGTGTTTCTGTATTTGACTCGCTGTTTTATCTCTACTTTCTTTGCTGATTTCAGTCCTTGTCACCCATGGGTCCCACTGGTAAATTCTGTCCCACAACCAGGCCCACCATTCACAAACCGCAGACCATCCTTATCATTCCAGCATGTCCCCAAACACCTCAGCTATAAAAAGCAATCAGTGCTTAAACGGTGTCTCTCCAGAGTCTCGGGGGAGGTTCAGGAAGAGTGAATCATTTTTGACTCCAATTACCACAAAGCAGTAAAATACAATTTACTGAAATTTGAACTTGTCCAGATAAAAGTTTGTGGTAAACTGATCGTTTAAGAGGTAAAGATAACATTTATTATTTTTGTCTTAGTTAAGAAACACAGCAGAAACCAGCATTTTATGAAAACAGACATTGCATTGTGTAACTATTATTACCTCCAAAGCATGACACTAAATTCTCATGTTTCTTTTATTTACTATTGATTGCTGTACTTTCTCTGAACATGTCACTGCTACAATGAAAAGGCCTGAGGAACCCTGTAAA
Organism: Craterocephalus amniculus; assembly: GCA_036024015.1. Classification (NCBI taxonomy): domain Eukaryota; kingdom Metazoa; phylum Chordata; class Actinopteri; order Atheriniformes; family Atherinidae; genus Craterocephalus; species Craterocephalus amniculus. The sequence goes on from JAVQJG010263829.1 coordinate 12,556, forward strand.
ACTAATCAATAATAATCAGATTTACATTTTTATAGAATATACAAAACTCGCAAATGCTTCACGAGGAATGTCAGTGTAACCTGTATTATTATCCTATCACTGACAGAGTCAGCTGCATGCACAAGTGGGCTGTTCATTTAGTGTGTTGGTGGCCAATTAAAAAAATTATGCAATCCACGAAGCAGTCACCATGAGCCCATTGACCAATCATGCGTTCTCTGACAGACTCTTCTAGACTGATTGTCAGATGACTCAACTCAAGTGGAAACT
>JAVQJG010263851.1:0-12740 GCA_036024015.1 Craterocephalus amniculus
TATACGTATTATTATTGTTGTTGTTGTTGGTGGTGGTGTTTATTGTTAATGAGATCCCCGATAGCTGCCACTGAGGTGGTAGCTACTCTTCATCATGCATCAATGATTACCGAAAAAGCAATACAGTACAAACATCATATCTACCCCAATTTAATAACAATTATAACAATTCTCTAACAAAGTTAGATCACCTAACATAGATATGAGACAACACATTAGTTTATTATTATGACCATTATTAAAAAAACCTGGCAATAATAATAATAGTAATAATAATAATTATAATAATAATAATAATAATAATAATAATAATAATAATAATAATAATAAACACATGAATAAACGTGAAACGGTGGTGAACCTACTGCTTGTTTAACAGAGATTAACTGGTGGACCAGGGTCAGAAGGATCATGTTTAAGGTTTCGTTGCAGGGTAGACTCAGACCCACCGATTGTCTCATGTGCGCGTTCTCATCTCCGACCTTTTAGACATATAGGACCCCAAACGCAACCCACCCCTGCCCATGTGGACTGGACTCATCTGATCCTTCTGGGAATTCCTGGAACCTCACATGGCACAAACCCAGCAAGTCTATTGGTCCGAGGCACGTGTCAGGGCAACGTCATCATGGAGTCTCTCCACCAATCAGAAATGAGATCCAAAAATGTGTAGTGAAAGTATTTGAGCGGCGTCTTTATCAGGACTGATTATTTCTGCTGGACGCTCAATAATTAGAAAGCAGGATCAGCAAAATCCAATCAGCCATTTTTATTTTTCCAGCTGGTTTCAGCTGGTTGGGAATAACGAAAAGGTTCCAGGCGGGAGAAGGATGCTCCTCCAACAAAGTGAAGAATGATTTTTCTTTGTCAGAATCACCCCAGGAGCCTTTTCACAGATAAACATCATCAACTCTGTCAGAAAGCTGCTTTCTGCTCTGGGTTCTTCTCTTTTCATTGCAGTGAGTGATCGATCACTGATTGGAAGAACAGGATCAGAAAATTGGAATTCCTACTTTGGAGAGGAGACCAGGAGCTCAGGTTGATCGGGATTCATCATTATGGAGGAAAATGACCCGCAGCGCCCACAGAGCTCTGGAGAGGAGTCGAACCGGGCCATCCTGCCTCTCTTCCAGGCCCCTGCCAACCAGCAGTCCCACTCCATCACCAACTTCTACATCGACAACATTTTAAGGCCAGACTTTGGCCGAAAGAGGAAAGACAGAAATCCAGTTCGGGAGGGGGACGGAGTGAGGATCAGAGGAGCCACCAAACATGGCAACCCGCAGCTCGGTCTGAGACCAGGACAGGAGGGGGACTCAGGGGCCTCCGACCAGCACCCGGACTCTGATCCGAGGAGGCCCGACCTGATAAACACTGATCCGGCGCGCAAAGTCCGGGAGGAAGACCGGGAGCGCAGCCCCGAGGCCAGAGCGGCTCCATCGGCCAAACCGATGCTGTGGCCCGCCTGGGTCTATTGTACCAGGTACTCCGACCGCCCGTCATCAGGTTGGTGGAAAAATCTATAAAGCCTACGTAAGATACGTATTTATTTATTTATTTATCTATTTAGGCCGGTTTGATATTTAGTGAATAAAATACTGCAGATAAATAGGCTATAAAAAATTTGTTTCACTCAGTTTATCCTGAAAGTGAAAAAGATTCGTTCAGAAAGAGAAAACCATTATCAATCTCTGCGCGTCTTAAAATATTCAGCAAAATAAAACAGTTACTAGTTAAGATATTTTTAAACGATCAGTAATTTTTACTGACAGCAGCATCATCTTCATCATCCCAGACGTACTTTATGGAAAGATGAATATAACAGAGTAAGAATAAATCCCTTAGCACACAGATGGTTTTAACTGGAATCAGGTTGTTCTGGAAGGACTCTATCCGAGTTTGCTCATCATAAATGAAGGTAAAGTCAACAAAAAGTCAACAAAAAGTTTTTATTTCAATAAATTTGAGCCAGAAAAAAGTCCCCCAAAAAGAAGAAAAATCACATCTGAACAGAAATGCGGAAAAAACATGTTTAACTCCATTGTCCTCCTGCCTTCTTTGTTAATATTGCATTAGCATATTTTTGTGACAAAGGAGGGAGAGGGGCCAAAAAGTGAGGGGCCAAAAACCAGACGGCTTCCTGAGAGAAAGGGACACGTTAAAAAGACACATCTTATTTATTTATTTATTTTATTTATTTATTTATCTATAAATGAATGTTGGCCCCGTTTATACGCTTCACTTTAGTTGTCTCACTGTTTCACACAAACAAACAAAAAAAAAAACATTCCCTAGTGGACAAATCTTTCTCGTTTTAAGTCTTAATTAAAATCGTCTGTTCGGCAGATTAAACAGAGGGAAAAAATGACTTTTGTAAGGTTAATTAATATTATTATTATTGAAACTATTATTATTATTATTATAATTATCATATTTATTATTATCATTATTATACTTAGCCTATTGTTATTATTATTTATTACTATTATTATTGTGTTAAGGTCCGTGGTCTCTCTGTTGAGAAATTGAAAGAGAAAATCTGATTTAACAAAAAGCCGATGGGAGGTTTGGAAAACTGGACTGTTACACACGTTTAGATTTATTTTTCATACACACACCCATGCGCGCAAACACAAAGTTTTTATCCAGGATAGATTACATGGAAATGTGCAGAACTGACCGGAACTCTTCGTGTGTTAAAAACACAACTAGCTGCAGGAATTCTGACTTGCAGGTTTCCAGTTTTATATGAATATAAGTTTTTATTGTTAACCCTTCACTTTAGTGGCCGAGTGCAGCTCCGCGTGCAGGTGAAAAGCGCTGCGTTTTTGTTGGCTGTGTGGACCCGGTTCTGTCATGATTAATCCGAACCGAACCGTGAGAAACCACAGCCGCACAGCTTTATGCTCTCTTATTGGAAATTACTTTTTCAAAATGTTGTCCCCATGGTAACAGGGAGGAAAAGAGGCGCCTTCTACCATCCTCCATAACGTCGCAACCCCACCCCCCACACCAGCAGCCTCCACCCCAAAAGCTAAAAGTCCGTTTGAGTGGGTGTCAGATGTTCTATTGGTCCATCAGGAAGTTCGCACATTTATCTCAATGACGTCATGGTTAAAGCCCAACCATTCAAGTTACTGATCAAATACAAGGGAAAGCATCAGAAACAAACATTTTCTCTGCATTAATATAAATTCTATAAAAATAAGATGCTAGAAGTAAAGGTTAAAATTTGAAAATTTGGATAAAATTCTATTTTCCCATCTATATGACGTCATAATGTGATCGGTGCAATCCATCAGCATAGCGCAAAGTTCCTGGTTGGTTTGCAACTTTTTATTTTCACTGTGAATTCTGACCCTCTGACCCGGTTTTCTCTGTAGGGCCAAGATCCCGAAAACCAAAGAAAGCAGCGACTCCGAGTAAGGAGGACAAGCGGCCCCGGACGGCCTTCACGGCGGAGCAGCTGCAGCGGCTGAAGACCGAGTTCCAGAACAACCGCTACCTCACCGAGCAGCGGAGGCAGGACCTGGCCCAGGAACTGGGCCTGAACGAGTCCCAGATCAAGATCTGGTTCCAGAACAAACGGGCCAAAATCAAAAAGGCCACCGGGAATAAAAACTCCCTGGCGCTGCACCTGATGGCGCAGGGACTGTACAACCACTCTGCGTCCAGGGACGGCAAGTCGGACAGTGACTGAGGAGACCCGTGCCGTGCCGAACCATGCAATAAAGCCACAAAAATGCCAGCATCTGTAGGCCTATCTAAAAGTCAACCAGAGACCATCACGGGACATTGACGCGCTGTGTGTGTGTGTGTGTGTGTGTGTGTGTGTGTGTGTTGCATTTATAGGCTGCTTTATGATGGTGTCCACGGCAGGTCAGAGACGGTGCTGCGTTCAGGGCACACTCCAGTTTTAAGGTTTTTACCACCACACGGCGGGAGTTTCCTGCACGGCGTACATCCAGGCTCTGGTTCTGTTTGCAGGGTGCCTTCATCCTCAGGTAGAGCTAGCCTACCTGACAGGCCAAGCTCAGGCGAGGAAGTGATGCCAGAGTCTAAACAAGCTGAGGATGCAAATTAAAACCTCTCAATTTATTTTTTTTCTTTAAAATAAAACACAAAGTCCACCAGGAGCAACAGGGACCGCAATCACTGAGACGATGCACTGCCGCGTGCTGCGGCCTGCTGCAGTCTGAGCGCGCGCGCGCGTGTGTTTGTGTGTGAGAGAGAGCGTGTGCACGTGCATGTGAAAAGCTGAATCCAAAGATAATTTTCTGCTGTACCGTGAAGCATCTCTGAGTTCAGACTTTCGGACTTTACTGGCTATTTTTCTTTCGTGTTCCTGCTGATACCGAGGCCTCGCGCGCGTGCTAGCTGCAGGCCTCGCTGGTCCGCTGTGGCACGCGCACCGTAGCTGCATCCTAAATCTGGGAGGGTCACTGCGTGTTTTCCATGTGGAATAAAGGTTAGGGAAACTGCCCTGAAAAACAAAAGTTTTTTTTGTTAAAATGATTGGCGCGCGCGCGGATGAAAACGTCAGTTTTAATCGTTTAATAATCTTTATTATTATTATTATTATTATTTTTAGAAAACAAGCAGAATATCCATTTTTAATAACTGATCTCCAGCCGCGTGGTGCCTTAACGCGGTCCTTCCAGCAGCAGGCCCAAATCCACGAATGTTCCAGGAAGTAGTCGATGTTCGTCGCATCTTTATGTTTTTATTTATAAACCAACAAAGATTCAGAGGAATTGAGGCTCTTTGAGTGTTTACATAACTTATTTTTCCTACAACGACATTTTCTTTTTAATGCAACATTTCTGGGTCCAAATAAAGTGGATCGGAACCAAACCGTGCTCTTATAATGCAGTCAATGTTTTTCTTTGTAGTTTTTTTTAGGTCAGAAATTAAACCAGCTTCTGCCTTACATTTGTGAAAACAGGCCTTTGATGCAGCTGCTTATTGTGTTTCCAAATCAGATGTTTCCCTTCCAGCGCGAGCTCTTTTATAAAAAAGATATGTACATAATTCAGACGTAATGAAGTGGTGTAAATAAAAACCGCAACAACGCAGAAATGCTTCTGGGATGATTTTATTTGGCTGTTTCAGAAACGTTATTTTATTTGTTATTTAAAAGAAAGTTGGTAAAAATGCACATCTCTGTGCTGAACTTGGTTTTTGGTTAATAATTTATTCAGAATGAAAACTGTCTGCTTCCTTCATTTTATTTTATGAAAATTATTTTTTTCTTTAAACCAAACCAGTTTGGATGAAGCTGCATCAGCAGGTCCTCAAACAGGATCACATCACTTCTCCTTCATTCAGGAAATGACAGCATGTGGTCGGAGCACGAGGAGGGGCAGGTGGGAAAGTCGGGAGCAGCATGAGCTCAGACACATGAGAAAAACAGCTTTTCCTCCTCCAAAAAAATGAGCTGAGTAGCTACTAAAACAGTTCTGAATGATCCTGGAGCCAGTTTCCATGATGGCTTTAGTCCCAGGATTTCTTCTCATCACTCATAAAGCTTTCCCATAACCAAGTTACTGGGAAACTTCCTCCCAGATTCTCTCTCCATTGCCAGTGTTGCTGCAAATACATAGTTATAACTTTTACATTCCACATAGTTTCTGACACAATCAAGCAGAGATCAGGCACAGAAAGGCATAAGTCAAATATAATAAAACAAGATTCTAAAGCAGGTTATTTTCAGAAAACGGCGCCCTTTCAGATGGAGCCTTCCTGCATTTGTCCAAATCTTTCTTTCCCTGAATGATGAGACAGAATGTCCAGCAAAGTCTTAAACCTACAACCCTCCTGAAAAGCAGTGTTGAATCAGATCGTCTTGCTCTCTCCTGCAGCCAAACAAACCAGATAGAGAAGGTAAAGAGGAGGAAAGCGGAGGGCAGAAGAGGATCCTGAGTGCTGTATGGTTCAGTGGCAGCGATGGGCCCTGAATAGCTGCTGAGGCCCTCATCTGCATTTCCTTTCTTAGCTGGCTTGTTTGTGGAAGTAACGCCCAACGCCCGCTGACTCCATGAGCTCGGCTCCTCTGACTTGGGAAGGGAACAGAAAAAAGCTGTTTAATAGAGAAGCAGGTGAGACCAGCCTGGATATTTTCCATCATCCACTGTGAGATCAGTAAAGTATCAATCAGTGAGGATGTAAAAATGTTGGTAAAGACAGATTAGAGGAATTTCATCAGATGGAACTTTGAACTTCAAGTTCAGCAGATTGATGATATGACAGTGTAAATGATCCAGTAGTTTTTATTGCCTGATCAATAAGACACATAAAGACACAATCAGCTGATATAATTAGAAATAAACTAATGCCCTGTTTATTTTCTTGATGGTTTCTTTTTTGTTGGTATTTCTCATTGATTCATTCATTTTCTGTTTGATCCAGGTTAGCAGGGAGCTTGACCCCATTGCAGCCATTACCAGGCCAGAGGCAGGGGCACCTGCACAGGTGGCAGTCCATGTTAGGGAAAAAAAAAATATTACAATGGCAATTTCCAGCCCCAGTTTGCCTACTGGGAGGTTCATCTGGTCGGCATAGTGACCTCATATCAGCCATGATTCCAGCATGTTCTAGACATAAAATCTAGTTTAGCTGTTAGAATAATGTAGATTATGGTGATGATGATGATGTTGAAGACGGAGAAGAAGAAGATGATCATGAAGAAGAAAAAAATTATGATGATAAGGATTATGATGATGAAATAAAACAGTTCAAACCAAGGTCCTGTTGCACTCAAGTACATCAGTTCGTTTCAGCGAGGGGAACCTGAACGCATCATATGAGACAGATTTATTGACTCTTTTGTTTTGCAGACTCACATCAGTCCAGATCGGTTCCGATCGGTTCAGATCGGTTGAGATCAATCCAGGCTGATCCAGATCGGTTCAGATGAATCTCTATTGATCCAGATTGAATTAGCCTGATACAATTTGGTTCATATGAATCCAGATTGATTCAGACTGTCCCATATTGATCCAGATCTGCCCAGACTGATCCAGATTGACCCAGACTGGTCTGACTCTAACTGAAATTCAGAACCAGCCTGAGAAAGACCTTATGCATTATGCCTCCAGGTGGCAGAAATCAGCCTGAGTAAATATCTGGGCGTTACTTCATGACTTCAGACAGAACATCCATGACTGAAGGAGCCTCCATGATGCAGAAACAGATACTCTGGGACGTTAACACATATTTTCTCTTTCTCTGCTTCAATCATATTCCGCACAAACCTCTAGAATCACTTATACTCACCCATCTTCATTCTTTATCATATAAACATGCCTAATTAAAAAAATATAAAGACAGAAAAGATAGAAAGATTGAAAAAAGATAATAATAATAATGATAATAATAACAACAACAACAATAATAATAATAATTATTATTGTAATTATTATTATAGATAATAATAATGGGGGAGGGCGGTTGTTAAATCCCTTCGCTCCACCGTTCACCTCTGTCTTCTTTCTGATTTTTAAGTCTTCTATTGTGATTGTTGTTTAGCCTTAATTTTTCATAATTTCTTATTGTTTTAGTATTTTTATTGTTTTATATTATCTTTTAATGTTTTCAATTTTGTTCTTGTGAGTTTTTCTTTTTGGTTTTGTTTGTAACTGCTGTTCAGCACTTTGTACTGGTAGCTGCTATGCTTAAATGTGCTATACAAATGAAGTTTACTTGACTAGTAAAGATAAAAGCTATTCATAAAGATTCCTGCCTCTTAGAGAGCTCCTATGGTGAGATGTGTTGAGAGCAGGGAAGAGGACTTCTAGGGGGCTTTAAAGGTCCCTAAGGACAAATTTACCACTTAAAACACTTCTATGCTCATTGACCAACTGAGCCAGAACCAAACACTGTTCCTCTGTCCAGTTGTGTTTCCTCATTCTTTTCTTCTCCATTGCTGGTTTGTGGCATATGTGAAAGGCAACAAACCCTGCTTCTTATAGGCCGGCCAGCAATCACACAAATTAATGAAAGCTGAGTCATTTCCCCTCGTTGACATCAAATTGAGTTGAGACGTGCAAAAATTACCAGCATGGCAGGTAATATCAACAAATAAATGCAACTTTCACTATGTGACTCCTGTGCACATGGGCTTAAGATTTCACACATTTTGTAGGATAATTTTATAGTATAGCTTTCTGTTCATTTAACAGATATTTTATTTTCTTTCTATTTCTTTACTTAATTCATTATTACCAAAAGTAAATAAATATTTTTAATCTAGCTTTTAGGATCAACCAATCACAGCCTCTGAAATGATGACTCATACTTTGCAGCAGAGTTAACCAAACCTCCTCACTGAGATAGCAGTTTCTGTTCAGTCCTTGCTCAGAGTCCGCTGGGAATGTTCTGGAATCATTCCTAAGCCAAGACTCTTTGCTGGGAAGTTTTAGGTTAGGTTGGGAGCTCTCCAAGAAGATCCTCAGAATCTTTAGGAATACGGGCCCTGATGCTCCTCACCATCACATACAAACTGTATCTGCTTTGGACTGCAGTTAGATCTGTTCTTAACATTTCCAAATAATTTGATAATTGTTGAATCTAAGATTTTTTTCATTATTATCATTATTATTACTATTATTATTGTTATTATTATTATCCATTGTATGATATGCTGCATTTAAGTAAGTGTATAGAACGTAATCTGAAGTTGTTTTGTTGATGTTTGTCTTGTTACTCAACAGGTGTGCAGATCACTCATGGCCCAGTTGAAGAGGCACCACTGAACTTTAGCAGATTTTCTCAGCAGTGTAAAGTTGTCATTTAATGTAAATGATAAAGAATAAATATCCGGCCAACGAGATATTTCATACACCAGTTTAGCTCAGATGGGCCAGAAAATCTGCAGGAAGTCCCAGAAATGTTTCAGAGTTCGGCAAATCTGAAAATCTCCTGGGTCAAACACTTCATATTTTATGCAGTCAAGTGATATTTTTTTTGCCAGGTTTGAATTATTGTGCTGAACTTTGGGGAACAACTATAGCCTATAGAAAAAGCTTCAAAGGTTGTCTGGAACGTGGTGTATCAAGAACACACAAATCTACTATTTTCGAAATTAAAAACACTAAAATTCAGTGAGTGGCGTTAAAAACAGCAAGAAATAATTTACTACCTGATCACATGTAAAAAAATGCTCTTTAACAGTGAAACTGGAAATAATCTGCGGGGAAAAAGAGAAAAAGAGAAAGATTTTAGGACAGAGAAAAATGTTTGTGCCTCGTAGTATGTGTGTAGAATGATGGGATAATCATTTGGAAGAAGTAAAAAAAGTCTTTATACTTTCCAAAAATTATATATGTAAATCCATATAACAAACTGTGGCGATATGGATATATGTATGAATGAATATGTACATAGTATGAGTGAGCATATGTACACACATATTGTGTATGAGGAGCAGACATGCGACTTGACTAGTGGTGAATATGCATACATACAGTATGTGTACAAGTGTAGCCTACATTTTTATTTATTTTGTTTTTTAGTATATTGTTCAATCTTCTAAAGATTTTTCTTTTTGGGTGGAAAACTGATGATGTGACTCTAAGGAAGAATAAATTATGATTAAAATTTTTTTTTTAATCCTGCTCCTTTTTGGACTTAATAGTTATCTTTTGGTGTAATCTGGTCATTTACGTTATTTTGTATTGAAATAATTGAAAATAATACCAACACCTGACTTTTAACACTGATGCATAGACTTGTAAATCATTGATAATTCAAACTCGTTTTTTTTAAATTTAAAACCATTCAAATGATGAGAATTTAACTGATTCTCTGGTCATGATATTTAAGCTAAAAGCAGAATAAAATAGGGTTAGGGTTTATTATGCTCTTAATAAACTAAGAGCATTCAGAGAGTGCAGACGTCCACCAAGCCATTGATACTGGTTGTTGCCCAGTGGTTGTGAGCATTATTTTTGAGTCTAAAGTTCTAATCGCAAAAATTACCTCTATGACGGTTGATCTGACGTTGTCTTCATCTCATCTCTTCTCAGAGATCTCTTCTGCCAGTGAAAGTCACTTTCATCTGGACTCTTGTCTTCTGTTTGCTCTGTCTCGTTCCCTCGTTCTTCTCCTCTTCGTCTGAAATAATCATCCTGAGTGTCTTTGGAAATCACTATGGTGATGCTCAAAACAACCAGTGTGTTGACATCCAGATGCAAGTGTGTGCTGTGGTGCTGTGATGTGAAACTCAGCTGAAATGTGAATAAAAAGAGAATAAAAATATTAGCATGGAATAAAATCAGAGAATAAAACATAGTGACGTGGTTTCTTAGGACTTTGCAGGAATTAACATAATAATCGTCACTATGTCATCAATATGAGTCAGAAACAGTTTTAAGGACAACAATTCGTAGTGCTACTTTAAAGATACCAGTTGTTTAGTCCACCCTTCAAGTCTACAGGTGTTTCTGGATCTCGTTTGATCCTCTTGGCATCCCGTAGGAGATATGAAAAGTGGAAATGAGTTTTCAATGATTTTTATCACATCTTGTTCCAAACTTTGACAATAAACATCTGTTCTCAGACCTCTGCACCAAAATTTAATTGTTAAACTTCCAATGTTCCTGCAACACGTGACTCTTCTCCCTTCTCTAAGCAGATGAGGACATAAAACCAACTTATTTACCTAAAATTTATACATCCTCTTGTCATAAACTTAACCTCTTCAACAGGCAGAGGCAAAGGGCAGACGCACAAAGAAAAGGAAAGTACATATCACAAAGTATTGATGTCTCCTGTGTCTCCGTCAGACAAAAGACAGCCCATCCAGTCCCCCTTCCCCCCACTGAGAGATTTGGCTATAGTCTCTAAATGCTTCCTAGTCAAACTTGGAATATGGAATGAAGAGGACGGGGGCTTTGTGGCGGAAATATAATTACGGCCACTAAAAGCTGGTGAAGGTGAAGAATGGGGGATGACATCAGAGCAATTTCACACTCAGGCCTCGGATGGCCGGGCCAAGCCTGGGCCTCGCTGCGCTACGCTGATCAAAGCCTGCTGCAGCCGCCCAGAACCCCCCACACCACACACACAAAGGAAGAGGAGAAGGGACATTTATCTATGCTAATCTCCAGGACAAATATATTTTAATCTTGTTAGAAAACATGTTGATGCTAAAGCTCAGTGACCAAACTTTATAAGAGAAAAGATTTAAGAAAACAAAAATCACCTTTTCTCTAAAACTGATTCACACAAACAACAGCTGGAAGATGATCAAGTATTTATACCTCTGCAATAACCCCGTCCTGACAGCGGGAGCTGGTTGAATGGGACATGTGTACATCCTGCTGCGGGACGTGATGACAGACCTGCCAATCATGGCTGCACATGATGTGTTTCATGTTCAACATTCAGAGACAGAGCAATGACTAAAATATTTTCATCACCTTAACAGGACTCATGAAATACCATATTGGGGCCAGTCCAGAGCTCACCATCAGATCAGGGCAGATGTTTCAGTTCTCCCCTTAAACATTCAGTATTCTCACCTAATTTAAATAAATGAATCATTTAGAAAGAAGAACAGAGGAGGATAAGGCAGCAGAGATAATCATCATTGTAAACAACCAGTCCCATTCATTCATACCAGTAGAATGCAAATATCTCATTTAATTCCCAATAGAATATAAACATATTTGATTCCCAGTAGAAAGTAAACATCATGTTTTAGTCCCAGTATAACATAAACAACTAGTGGTGGGACTTTAACGCGGAGAAGCGTCCGGAGATGTTTACGCTAGCAGTCCAGGTCCAAGCCTGAAGAAGAGGGGCTGTTTTAATCAGTTCCAGCCCCTACAAACATCATATACTTTTCACAGTAGAATGTAAACATCATATTTTATTTCCAGTAGAATGTAAACATAACATTTTATTCCCAGTAAAACATACATGTCATATTTTATTTGGCAAGATAATGTGATATCTTGTAGAATAAAATATATTTATGTTCTGGGAATGTGCAAGACCTTCCCTGAAAGACATGATGCCTGAATGGAGCAGATGTAGCTCTAACACCTCCATATACTTTTCAGCATTGTTGGAACTTCAGAGATGCTGGATGCTTCCTCTCCGCTTCAGTCTGCAGGACACGCCATCAAATTATATTGAATTTGCTCAATTTAAATGAGCTTTTGTCCAGAGAAGACCAGGGCCAGGTCCACAGAGGATGGTTGTCGTTTTGGATCTTCTTCACATCAGTCTTCTTCTCTGTATCATAGAGCTTTTCAACAGTATTTTAAAGGGAATTTCTGGAAGTTTTCTTGCGTCCTTGCACTGGTTTAGAGAATCATGTTCCCAGCATCCAGTCTTGTCCCGTGCACAAAGAGATTCCTCCCGATTCTCCGAATCCTTTGACATTGTACACTGTACATTGTGCATTTTGTTTTTCTGGAATTTTTCCAGAATTTCTAGATTGGACCACCTTCTCTGTTCCAGCACTGTGCCCGGAGGAAAAAAGCCATGCTGAAACTTTAGACCAATATGGAGATGAGCTTCAGTCAGCTTTCCCCTCAGCATATCAACACACACAATCGGACCAATCACCAACCAGCTGCTGCGAGCATTTGTCCAATCAGACGGCGGATGCTTCAGCATTCGCTTCTCCTCTACACCTGCTAGTTTGTGTGAGAAGACACTTCCTGACATGCAGACAAAAGCACAGCAGAGCGGAGGAGCCTCTCCAGCAGGACGGGAAGTTTTTACACGTT
>JAVQJG010263918.1:0-11237 GCA_036024015.1 Craterocephalus amniculus
TCCGGCTGAGGAGGGGCTTGAAACTGTGGCCTTCCTGTGTGGAGTTTGCATGTTCTCCCCGTGTATGCGTGGGTTCTCACCGGGTACTCCGGCTTCCTCCCACTGTCCAAAGACATGCATTAATTGGCACTCTAAATTCTCCCTAGGAGTGTGTGTGAGTGGTTGTCTGTCTCTCCGTGTTGGCCCTGCGACAGACTGGCGACCTGTCCAGGGTGTACCCCGCCTCCCGCCCCTTGACAGCTGGGATAGGCTCCAGCACGCCCGCGACCCACTTGGATTAAGCGGTTCAGAAAATGGATGGATGGATAGAAGTAGATGTTTTCATTTGTGACTAATTATATTTATATAGAATGTATAGTAGATTTTTGATTTTCTCCTTTAAGTGTTCTCAGGCTCCCAAAACATAGGTTATATATATACGGTAAAACCAGTGGTGTAGTCCAGCATATACGCAGGTATTCAGTACGGAGTACCCACTGATTTTTCAGTCAGCATTGGGTATACCCACTTCTAAACCCCTGTTGTGTTTCTTTTTTTCTGCAAGCCTAATTGTCTTTTTACAATACTGTGTAAAATATTTTACAGTATTGTGAATCCATGACCCAGCCTACTCTGCCTAAAACTAGCTAGTATTTACTAGGTTATAACTGGTTTACTCTGAATTCAGCCTGATGAGTCAGTGTCAGTGGTGGTTGAATGTCCTTACCAATGTATAACTGGCTTTATTATTGCTGGGGCCATGTAAGCATGACTTTTTGAGACCGTAGGATCTATGGAATGATAGGAGTGCCACAATAATAAATGTGGTAAAGAATAAGATAATATATGAGGGAATATATACACATATACATAAAACTAATAAAGATATTGTAAAATTATTTTCCCCATTTATTTTCACTTAGTTACATTGTTTTATTCTTTTTCATTTAAATTTCCTTATTCTTTTTCTTATATATCTCCTTATTTATTTCCTATCCTAATTTATTTCCACATATATATTCTTGTATAATTCCTTTAATTTTTCCCTACTAATTTCCCTATATTTATCCTTATTTATTTGCTTACATATTTTTTTATTTATTTCTCTATATGTTTACCTACTGTATGTATGTTCTTATTCATTTCCTTTTACATTTCACCATTCATTTCCCTTTATTTATAGATAAAATAGATTATAGTTTTTAATATACTTTATCGAGAGGCCAGTTAGATTTATACGGGAGCCTGACTGTTAATGTATGCATTAAAAATGCCTTCTGCTTGCCTTAATGCTGGACAAAACAGGTTTAAAAAGGAAAAAAAAAAGAAAATTCCAAAAGAAATAAGATAAAAGGCATTTTCTTGCATTCCAAACTGAAAGCTGTTTAAAAGATTTAAATCATACATTACTCAACGCTGCTCACTTAACTGGGGATTTGGTCACCTCTGTATTTTTCTCACCGGGACGGTCAGTGTATTTTGTGTGACTACAACCAGCTTGTGTTTGTCTGCAGGCTGGCGTCCATCATTCAGGTTCTACAGTAAATGGCTGTCACTGCTGTGTGCTATGATTTGTGTGGTGATCATGTTCCTGCTGACATGGTGGGCGGCCCTCATTGCAATCGGTGTGGTTTTATTCTTTCTGGGATATACTCTCTACAAGAAACCAGGTAAAACCGCATACTGGAGAAAATGGCAACAAGAGCTCTGTGTGGCTTTTACTGATCCTCTGTTGTGTTTAGCTGTGAACTGGGGGTCATCGGTGCAGGCTAGCTCCTACAACATGGCTTTGAACCACTGTGTAAGCCTCAACCTTGTGGAGGACCACATCAAGAACTACAGGTTAGTGAAGAGCAGGGGCTTGTCTGCAGGATTTCTTCTGTTTGGAAGTTAAATCATGTGCATAAACTTAGTTTCAATACATGAAAAAATACATAATATAAGTTGCTTCAAAGGAAAATAATGTTCATTCAACAAGAATAATAGCATATAGCTGTTCATGGATTGATTCTAACTTCTAAGTCTTAGACTTAAAATTGAGCTTTGGAAATGGAAATTAAAGACAGACACAAAGATCTTAGAATGACATATTTTTCTCATTAGGTAAAAATAATCAAACATTATTGTAATTATTTCCATTTCACCATTAGCTCTATTCTGCTTTGGACTTTTCAGTTTTCCATTGAAGTTAGTTCTTGGTTTTGGGAACTTTTTACAGTAACTCAGCTGGAATGCCGGGTGCAGTGGGAAAGTGCTGCAGCCCACTGATTAGTCAGAAAGGAGCCTCACCTGTAGCCTTACCTCTGTAGTGACTAACTGTTCCTTCTCTGTTCCCCAAGGATTTCATTGTTTGTGCATTGGGTTTTTTAAAGAACTACCGAGTATTTTAAACTATTATGGCCCTAAAAGTACAAAGTTTCATACAATTTGTTGTCTAAAGAAAGAGAAGACAACATTACGCAACAACTGTGACCTCATTGCCACCATTAATAGTTTTACAAACAATCTTATTTACTTTGAGTCAGCTTAAGTATGGTCATTTATTCAAATTTATGTTCTTTGATTTACTTTGAGTTTTAATAACAACTTAATTAAAATTCAGCTATATCTGCACAGCATATTCTTGTAAAGACAATGTTATGGTTTAATGTGCTTATGCCCATTTGTTCTGAATTTGTCTCATGTAATTTTGCTTCACAGCAATTGCAGTTTTTATTATGTGCTTCCAGCTTTGGGAGTTATAGCTGCAAAAGTGTAGCTCGAAACCTTCAGCCTGGATGAGCTCATTGCACCTTCCAGAAGCAAATGTGTACAGATGAGCCTGTGTCATACCTCAAACTCGAATTGTCTTTTTTTAAAAACCTGGATTTTGTTTTTACATCTCCAGCACTGAACAAAAAGCACAAAAACTGAACTGCAAAACAGTTGTACTGAATCCAGAAGTCAGGCTCTGAAAGTTGTCAATGATTTCCATTTGTCTTTTTTCCGCTGAGAAACAAATAGACTTGACTTTACCCTGTGCCCTGCAGGCCATCACGTTTGCAGACAGTGTTTTGAGAGGGACATCAGTCCAATAGGAAAATGATCCTTCCACCAAAGTGCCTTTTGTTGAAGGAAAGGCTGTTCCAAGAACAGATCAATGTGCTGACAAAGTGGAGGCCATTCTATTACTCTAAGTGGTTTTTACTGTCATCAGCACACAAAAGCAAAATAACCACAGAAAAGAGTTTTGTCCCACACTGCTGCACCTACATATAAGCTGCATTGGAGCCCATGGTCATGCAGTTTTTATCTGAGCAATTGCAGATTCATTTTGTCATTATGAACCTTACAATGCCAGACATGTCATATTTGATTCTTACAGTTTCTTAGATATTTTTTTGTATCACTTTATGGGAAAAAAAACTTTGTTGGACACAATCTGATACTTTTTTTCTCCTAATCGATACCAGGAAGCAGAACAGCAATAATTTTGAAAAATCACACAGTAAGAAATGCTAGCAATGCAAAAGAATGTTTTGTTGATTATCTTCAAAATAGTTTGTCAACAAGCCAAATACATATTTCCCAGGCAAAAAAAGGACTTTTTTCCACATGTTTGATTTAGTCTGGCTTTAAAGGGTTAAGTCTGGTATGTCGGATACAAGGCACAGGGTTAAAAACTATTTTGTTTTCCTGTAAACAATACAGGAGCTCTGGATTAAACTGATTCATGTCTGTCTGTGTTCCTGTCAGACCCCAGTGTTTGGTCCTAACTGGTCCTCCCAGTAGTCGTCCAGCTCTTGTGGATCTTGTCAACTGTTTCACAAAGGGTCTCAGTCTCATGATGTGTGGATATGTGGCCACTGTAAGTAAGGCTCCAAATACACTAATGGAAACTTAGTTTTTTCTACCATAAGAATTTTCTTTTCATCCCTGCCTCTCAGGCCGATTCCTCTCCATCAGAAATAAACAAGGCGAGAAGTGACAGCCACATCTACTGGTTGAACCAAAGGAAAATCCGATCATTTTACAGAGGAGTGGTGGCTCCAGAGCTGCGAACTGGGGTTAACATGCTGCTGCAGGTTAGAGAAGGACCTCTCACACTTTATTTTAGCTTACCATTGCACAATAAACCTTTATTTTAGTCTCAGAAACGAACTGTTAGTTAAAGCGGAGTTAGTTTAAGATAACAACCTCTGACAGGATCCCAAGATTCTGTTCATTATTAAAAAGCTTGGTTTCAGCCCAGATCATACTGTCCTGCATACTGCAAGCTAAGAAACCTTCCTACCGTGGTAAATTAAAATGTTTTGTTTAATTATTGTGCTTTTAAACAGTGCACTAAATCTCCTCAGTCTCTTGAACATGAAATATTTAAATTAAGCATATCTAACCTACATGCAGAGATGGAGAGTATTGAATTACATTTACTGATGTTACTGTAATTTAGTAGTTTTTGTGGGTAATTTGTCATTTTCTTAGTTTTTTTTAAATAGATCATCTTACTTCTACTGAAGTACATTTTAACTTCACTAATCTGGAAACATCCCTCCATCACAGAGTAAAAAATTACATACAGAGGAAACCATGATATCATTATGAAAGTAACTAAGTAACTCTTAATCAAAGTACATGTTAAATTAATTATTTTTTATTTTTACTCAAGTAGATTATTAGATGGGTCATTTTAATTTCACTTGGTAGAATTTAAGTACAACTTTTCATAACCTTCTCAACATCTGCCTTCCAGGGTTGCCTCTGTTATGACTGACATTTGTGTTTTAAAAAAATTTATTAAAAGGTTGGTCATTGGTGAGGAATTAAATTAGTTAACTTGAAAAGATTCTGTTTGTTCATTTTTCTATCTGAATGTAAATCTTTTTATACACCAGTGAGCCTAACAGGTACAGGTAGTGGTAATAAGCCTCTCGTACATAATATTCATATAACATATGGCATTTAATTAATGCATTTTTTGAGTGCAACGTATCCTTTTATTTATTTAGATGCTGTTTAAAACCTCTGTGGATTTATTTTCTGTTATATTTCTGTATGTATGAGTGTTTATTCTACATACTCTGCTGAGTAAGAAAAAAGAGGTGAAACCTTTCAGAGCAGAATGCAGGTTTGTTAGTGAGATTTGGACTTCCTCTCATGTTTCTGACTGCTCTACAGGGGGGAGGTTTGGGTCGTATAAAGCCAAATGTTCTGCTGATGGGTTTCAAGACAAACTGGCACAGTGATTCACCTCAGGCTGCACACAACTACATAGGAATCCTGCAGTGAGTACAATGGGAGTGTCTATTTGTGAGCAACTTAATGAGCATTGACTACAGGATAAGCAATATCGTTTTTGGAGATAATTCTGCCAAAGTTTAAACTTTTCTTTCCAAACACTGTCAAAATTAGCTTTTTTTTGCATTCCAGTGATGCATTTGACCTACAGTTCGGAGTGTGCATGCTGAGAATGAGAGAGGGTTTGGATGTGTCTCATCGATCTCAATCACACGGTGAGAGCTTTCATTCATATTAAAGCAGAGCACTGACTAAATTAATTAAACCCTATCAATAAACTCCTGACAGCTGCAGCTGCTGCTTTGTATCCCAAATAGTTTAGCATTAACAAGGGGCACGCAGGGAAGCTCAGTCCATGTTCATCATCATTTAAGTGACTGACTGCAAGTAAACCCACATTCACAGCATGTGTTTCTTTTTATTTTAGTTAATCTAGGTTTTGATGGGGAGTCAAACAGTGCTGAAACAATCTCTGCCAATTCCTGCGTTCGAACAAGCACAACATGTAGGTATAGGCATGATCCGAGGATGACACTTCTAACGAAAATCTCGTTTCTTGTGATCATCTGTAAAAAACATCTGTGAATCTGTTTGCAGCTTCTGTTTCTGTTGCGCCTGAGCCTCAGCCCAGCACAGTGTTTCAGAAAAAACAAGGGAAGAAGACCATAGATGTGTACTGGCTGTCTGACGACGGAGGTGTGATTTTATCCAAGTCTACCGGCTGCCTGTTTTTCTTCCATAGTATCATAGCATCATGTAATGTGTTGTCCAGGTTTGACGCTCCTGCTGCCGTACCTGCTGACCCGCAGGAAGCGCTGGGCCAGGTGTAAGGTCCGAGTGTTTGTGGGAGGAGAACCGGACAAGAAAGAACAGCAGAAGGAGGAGTGAGTCTGGATTATTTCCCTGTAGTTTCAAAGTGTGAAAGTCCTGGTTAACTGAATTCTACCTCGTGGAAAAAACTTCTAGAGAATTGCTTATTTATGAAGATCTTAACCACATTTAGCATCATTTTTAGAGCTTCAGAACAAAAAAGGAAAACCGGTTCTTGAACATTTAAAGGCAACACAAGCATGCTGTAAACATTGCATTCAACACTGTAAAATATTAAACAGTATTATAGGTTTTTCAGTTCAGTTTTTTTAGATGCAGATAAACACGGATAAGATTACAGAAATAGACTGCAAATGTGCATATCTACTTGAAAATGACATGAGAAATCTGTAACTGTGAAAATACATTAAATGCCTTTTCATTCTGATATATTGTCAAACGATCAAAATTTCCATAAAGGGGTCATTTTAAATCATTTTAAGATTACCCTTTAAGTTAATAATAAGAAAGGAGTAACAGGATCTATCTGTTCTGATTAAGGATGCTTATTTTTCTGGTTGACAAATATGAGTCCACTTTGTCTTACAGGGTTTTGTCACTGATCAAGAGGTTTCGTCTTGGTTTCCAAGATGTTGAAGTGCTTCCTGATATTTACCAGAACCCTCAGCCAGTCAAGTAAGACAACAGAACTTGTTTGTGAAAAAAGGGTAAAAGAAACAAAAAAATGAGCCTTTAGAATTGCTAAAGATGAAGTTCTTTACTGTGTGGCTTAAATAAAAGGAATAATTCTTTCCTGATAAAAACATAACCTCTGCCGGCCTCTATGCTCTCCAGTGTCCATCAGTTTGAAAACATGATCAGTAGCTTCAGGCTGGATAGTAAAACCAAACTGGACTCGGAGTCTGACCCCCCAAGACAGCAGGAGGTGCCCTGGATGATCACAGACCAGGACCTGGAGAGGAACAGAGCAAAGGTCTGATTCAAGCTGATCACATATATTCAACCCTCCTCTTATTCTCTGCTAAAACTATACTCTGTGTGGATTTCAGTCTCTCCGTCAGGTCCGTCTGAATGAAGTATTACAGGATTACTCCAGAGATGCGGCTCTTATTGTTATGTGAGTGTAATATCTGTTTCTTGCAGAATAAACAGTGACATATAAAAGCAGTGGTCAGGCTGCTCAGAAGCTGAAAACAAAGCTCATCTTATCTCTGTTGTGTGTTGGACAGCACTATGCCAGTAGGGAGGAGAGGAGTGTGTCCCAGCACTCTCTACCTGGCGTGGCTCGACATCTTGTCGCAGAATCTTAGACCTCCAGTGCTGCTCGTCCGTGGAAACCAGGAGAGCGTTCTTACTTTCTATTGCCAGTAAAATGTCTCCACATGTCTATCGAAACGAATCCGACATTGCAATGACTTTCAGACACTTAACGATCATCTGATCTTGTAATGGTGTAGTTTGCTTTTTAATGTTTTCTAATTCATCATCTAATAATGTGCTCATGAAATGCTTTGTTTTATTTTCCTTTAAATGTATCTTTTCAATCAACGCTAAAAATTAACTGACTGAAAGCAATAATTTGGAAAAGGATCAGCATAAATTTGACTCAAACTTAATAGGCAGTGGCCGTGCATGTCGGCACACGTTAGGCGGAGAAATTCTGAAATGTAAACCGCTATCTAATGTAAAAGTAATGCAGTGTGTGTTATTTCATTTACTATCATTTCTCAGGAAGAAAGAACAATCCTTTTAATGTAAAATACAGTGGGTTATAAATAAAAGAGTTATTTTTTAATTATGAATGAACATGCTGATTCTGAGCAGTGTAAGTGAATAGGCTGGTGACTTTTATCTTATATATTTTTTGCTTAATAGCATAAATCACCTTATTTTAAGGGTGTGCAATGATCTTTGCAATGATGTTCAGTGAATCAACAGTGTTACGAGAGTATACTTAGACAGATGTCCAAATCTGACCAAAATACAATTCTGAGACCAATATGTGAGTGTTTCTTGAGTTGTTAATTGATAACTTATATAATCATTGTTTTTTGTTGTTGTTTGTTTTTATTACAGAAAAATGATGTCACTATTTTTGCATTTCTTTCCCCATACGGCTTATAACACAGTATTGGCTTTCATCTGTGGAATCATCTCACTGAAGAGGCATCCTCCACTCATAACTCAGAAGAGCTTTGTAGCATAAGTCATGGTTTTAATATATTTACATGTAAGTGAGTCTGAAGCAATATCTATATATATAATTCTGTGTGTTAAGAATATACAACATAAAAGACTGAAGGGTGTCCTGCTGTTATCGTCCAGAAGTCAGGTCTGGTCAGTTTGTCATCGAAAATGCTCCCTGTGAAACTTTTTTTTGTGTTTGTGTTCCTGGTAACAAGTCAAGTTTTTCTTTTTTAAACAAAGTTGACCAAAGGGCTTCACAATTACAGTTGTTCCCCATAGGTTCAGTTAATTTCTTTAAACTGAAATTACATTCTCAAAACTCTAAACTCATTTTAGCAAAAGAGTCTTACAGTTCAGCACAACGTGACAAAAGCTCATCTTTCTCCCTGAACTGTTCACTCATGCTTCAGAACTAAGTTCCTTTCCCATTTAAAATCATCAGAGCCACCAAAATGGGAAGATCTTTCTCACTTACTTTGTCACATTTCTTGAAACAGATTGGACTTTCTCATCACTCTTGGCATTTCATCCAAAATAACCTGGATGCTTCAGCAAAACTCCATGGTGCGTTTGCAGAAGCTCATATCTCTCCCAGAACTGTTCACTTGTGTCAAAATGAAATTTCTTTCTCATACAAATAGTCATTTTTATTTACTCACATAAATTAACTTCCATACATCTAAGTAAAAGCAAAATGTAAACAGAAATGTGAACAGTAAGGTAGCATGACCATCCTTGGATGAGCATTGAACCAGGCCCGGATGAGTGGGCCATGGTGGAAGTTTATATTGTCCCACAGAACAACATAGTTCGATACGTTGGGCCGGTGAGACCTCCCTCATTTTCAGGAATCAACTGAGCATAAAGGCGTTCCAAGAAGATGAGGAGCTTCTGAGTATTGTATGGTCCAAGACTTTGGATGTCAGTGTCCACAGCATTCTCAGAAATGGCAGCACATAGTTATATTGCCAATAATATTATGGCCACATCTTCACTGTTCGGCCAGGTTGAACCCCGCTTCATCCACAAACACAAGGATGGGAGGGGTTTCATTTCCTTCCAACGCCATTTTCCTACAACAGAGTAAAAAGGAAGAAATCATCAAATCAGTTATGCAAGAGAAAATTACAAAAGGATGCTCCATGTTTTCCTCTACAACCTCAAGAAATTACTGGCCACTTCTCCAGTGGTTTCTAACTAAGGGCACATGTAACCCTATGCAGGGTACAAGGAAAAACTGAGCGAAAGGTGAAGGGGAACTCATAAATAGCTAGACTTCCTGAAATGTACAGGAAACCCCTCCGATAAATGGTAAATAGATCTGCTTTGACCTTTTTTCTTATCAAATTAGATTCCTCAAAATAAGGATTAGGCTGATAATTGTATTATACAGGAAACTGCAGTCTTCTGGTTTTTAGGAGGAATGTTGAAGTCAGATAGAGCAAATTCCTGATTCAGATATGAGGTAATGGGGACACTGAGTCCAAAAAAAGTTTGGGAAACACTGTTTATTGTAAAAAGGTTGTAATGATAGAAAACCAGTAACTGACTTACATGTAGGCCTACATGCATTTTCACTCTATCAGAGTTCCTCTCAAATGGTACCCTGTGTAGTTGTGTCATGGTCATCTGATGCTTTTTCGGTGTGTGATCCATTGTGGAAATGCTTATAATTTTGACATTGTGGAATATGGATGTGTCAGTAGTATTGCAGCGCAGATCTGTCTCAGTGTGATGGCATTATTTTCCAGCACCATGTTACAGATTTTCTGTTCCTGTTGCTCATTGAGAATTTTACCTCTGCCACCCATGAGAGGTTGTTCTCCAATCCTGGACATGAAATTCGAAGGAGAACACTCCATTACCATTCATAACATATGCTTCATGTATTTCTAGAAAGAGTTACAGTGTAATTACAATGCATTATTTACAGTAACTATCATTAATCTAATTCATCACCTAACAGTGACAAGAATAAAACTGTAAACTGTATCATCAGTCTTTCCACAGTTTATTTCTTCCAATATTTCCTCATCATTATTAGTTTAACATTTCATTGAGGTAATATATTACTGTGGGCCTATGACACACACATTCTTATGAATGAGTAGAAGCACATTCCTGTCCAATGAAAGATATATAATTCCATCACTGACTGAGTATACACCTGCTTTCCCTCCGAAATGTTTGGATGATGGAGGAGACTTTAGAGCGGGTTAGGCTGCGTTCTGCATCCTGCTTCCGCCATTGTGACGCCAAGGTTGAGAAAATGGTCCATGATTGTGGCCCGGATTTCATCTGGGACAGCACAGTATCTTACCAGTTTCAGTACCTTCTGCTTTACTAATTAAAATTCGACCTCTTCATGACAGGTCTCTTAGAGCCACTGTTTAAACATCTTTTGAGTTCTTATAATTATTAGATCAAAGTTCTTTGAACATCTATCCTGTCGATTGATGATTATGCCCAAGTATGGAAACTCATTTTGAACTAGAATATTTTCTATTTCATGCAGAGAGCAAGATTTAATTGTCATAAGTTCAAATTTGTTTAACATTTAGGCCCGATGCTTTAGAAAAAAAGTTGATTACATGAATTGCTAATAAAATCTGGGAATAATCCTTTAAGAGTTAGGTTATGTCATCTGGAAGCTGAGTTAAAATTAAATCTCTGCCTGCAACAGATAAGCCTTTAATTGGACTGGATGTTATGTGACAAGCCAAGAGACTGAAGAATGAATATGTGTTCGACTGTCGAAAGGCTTTATAAAAGTCGAAGAACAGGAGGAATCCATCATCATCATAAATAAGTTCAGAGCAGTCTAACAGATCTAAAACAAGCCTAATGCCATTTGTGAATGTCTGTTCTTCATAAAGCCTAACTGTGCCTCATGAATAATAGAATGTAAGACTATTTTCAATCTTTTAGAAAGAACTACGGCTAGAATATATCTATCTATCTAT